>SJYV01042716.1:9095-23733 GCA_006410875.1 Neotragus pygmaeus | reverse complement strand
CCTGGCTCAGTGGGTCCAGAGATGGGTGGGTGGGAGAGAGGATGGATGGGGGGTGTGGACTCTTCTTATGAAGGGAGGGTCTATGATAATTTATCTGAGGTGGAGGGCGGGGAGGAGACTCATTGCCCAGCATGCGGAGATGTTATCAAAGATTCCACTTTCAGGCCTGCAAGTTTCAGTTCGCCGAGCTTTCCATAAAAGGCAGAGAACATCTGTTCAGTTAAGGGAACCTAAGGTTTTATTATTGTCGTAAATGTCAGGTCTCTCCTTTAGAATATTTAGACAACTGCAGGATCGTGTCCCTGAGTCGAGCCTGTCTCAGTTGGATCGAAGGCCAGGGTAAAACGTAGGGATCTGTGGCTGGGATTGTGGTCCCTGAGGCTCCGCGAGGGTCCCCGGGGCTTCTGTTCCCCCCACCCCGCCAGAGCCGCCCAGGTGGTGAGGGCCCCCGGGAACTGAGGGTCGGGTCGGAAACCTGGGGAGGGGGCTCTGGGCTTCCAGAGCCTGCCAGCAGAGGAGTGAGCTTGGATTTTTATGAATGGTATTTCTTCTCCCTTCATTAGGAACGTTCCAGGAGAAGCCGAGGTGTTTGCGATTTTGCGGAGATGCTGCTAATGGTTCAGCAGTGACTATCTCCAGCCCGTTTTAAGGTCTCTGAGCCTCGTTCTGTGGTTCTTATATCACCCGTGGAGACAAGGGACGGAGTTTTCCTGTGCTCAGAGCCAGGGAGGCCCGTTCCCTGGCAGTTGGGGGGACCCCACAGGTTTCTCCTTAGTCCCCATCATTGTAGCTGGATCAGCACTTTTCACCCAATTCCTCTTACAGGGGTAAATAGAACTTTTCTGTGTGGGGGCTGGGGGAGGCTGTGTCCACACTCCAACCAAAGCATCTTTGAAGTTTCATGTTTTATCGTAAGATTCATGGGAATTTGGCAATCTCTCTCTGTTACAGTCATGCTAGTTTCTTTTTTTTTTTAATGCTTTGAATTTTATTTGAAGGACCTGGAACTGTATCTAAGAAATAATGTGCAAAATCATATGCACAAGAAATAATAAAATTTTACAGAGACACCTCCGAAAGAAGACCTAACTAAATGTTTATGGCTGGGAGGACAGTATCGTAGAAACACCATTTTCCCCCGCAGTGAGCTGTAGACTCAGCAGGATTCCCTGCCTTTCCCTTCCCCGAGCAGAAATGTCAGTGCCTGGCATCTGAGGACAGGTGGTGGTGGTGGTGGGGTGCCAAGGAGAGGGCAGAGGAGTGGAGGGGGGAGGCCAGCAAGGGCTATGGGAGTGGTTGGAGGCGGGTGATACTGAGCTGATAAGTGTATATGTTGACAATCACAGAAGCCACGTTTCCACTTTGGAGAGGGTACTAACAAACGTCGAAGAAGGAGGGAAGGTTAGGAATTATCTTGAGGAGGGACGTCCCTGGCGGTCCAGTGGTTAAGACTCAGCACTTCCACTGCAGGGGGCAGGGTTTGATCCCTCGTCAGGGAACTAAGATCCTGCTTGCTGTGTAGAACGGCCAAAGATACATTTATTTAAAAAAGATCAATTAATGAATAAGGTTGTACCTTATTTTAAAGAAAACAATAAAAAATTTTTAAAAAGTACCCTGAGGAAATGTTTAATAGCATTGCAAGAAGAGCTGTGAGCTTGTGGATTTTTACCACGTAAACACACACGCAGAAATGGAGTCTGTGATGTGTGCGTGCGAGTGTGCATGTGTATACACGGGAAGATCCCCTGGAGGAGAGCATGGCAACCCACACCGTATTCTTGCCTGGAGAATCCCATGGACAGAGGAGCCTGGGGGCTCTACAGTTCATGGGGGTTGCAGAGAGTCAGACATGACTGAGCGACTGAACAACAGCAACATGTACACACACAGGTTTTCGTTGTTCACAGTCATTCTGTTTTATAAAGCCGCTGCGAACACCGGATAATGCAAATTCTGAACTGTTGGCCCTGGAGGAGATACAGGCTTGGGCTTCCCAGGGCCTCGGGTCTCGTTTTCCTCTGCTGATCAGTACACAGCTTTGTGAGCCATTAAACACCTGATTTAACGTGAATTNCGAACACCGGATAATGCAAATTCTGAACTGTTGGCCCTGGAGGAGATACAGGCTTGGGCTTCCCAGGGCCTCGGGTCTCGTTTTCCTCTGCTGATCAGTACACAGCTTTGTGAGCCATTAAACACCTGATTTAACGTGAATTACTGTTGCATGCGCAGGTGGCGCTGCTGGTAAAGAACCCACCTGCCAGTGCAGGAGACAAGAGAGATGCAGGTTCAATCCCTGGGTTGGGAAGGTCCCCTGGAGAAGGGCATGGCAACCTACTCCAATATTCTTGCCTGGAGAATCCCATGGACAGAGGAGCCTGTCAGGCTACAGTCCATAGGATCACAAAGAGTTGGACATGACTGAAGCAACTTAGCGTGCATGCATGTTGTTCGATTCACAACATGAATCGACCTACGCTTACCTAAGCCCCTGCTTTCTCTGTACCAACACCACACTGCCAGCCACTCTGCCTTCTGACAGCCCCACGGCCGTGTGCCTGGGGCCATTGTCAACACTGAGTGTTAGTCACTCAGTCATGTCCAACTCTTTTTGATCCCATGGACTGTAGCCCACCAGGCCACTCTGTCCATGGGATTATCCAGGCAAGAACACTGGAATGAGTTGCCATTGTCTTCTCCAGGGGAATCTTCCTGACCCAGGAATCGAACTTGGGTCTCCTGCATTGCAGGCAGATTCTTTACTGTCTGAACCACTAGGGGAGCCCAAGAGTGAAATTCAACAGTGAAATCACACACAAAAAGCACAGAAGTGCAAACAGTGTGGCATCGAGTGGAGAGGATGCTCGTTTACAGTGTGAGCTGAGGCAGGAACCTGGAGCTAGCCTGGCCACCTTGTCTAGGGGCCCGCGTGTGGGGTGACTCAGTCTTTTCACCGTTCTGTGCATGTCCAGGAGTGACCACAAAGCTCCCAAGCATCGATGGGATTATATGGAAATCTGGTCCAGCGGGTGACTCTCCAGGCGGCATCTGTGAAGGAGGATGGTTGGACTGTGAATGTTTCCCGGCATTGCCTAATGAGAAGACCCAGGAGCAGTGAGCGTCCCTGGTGCCCAGCTCTTGGCTCCTAGGGATCACGTTCCACTCAGAGAAGCCAGAGCTCATTGAGAAAGGGCCAATTCTTAGGCTAGAGCAGGGAGAAATTCACTTGAGTCTGGAGCATATTGTTCTGGAAAGAAAGTAAAGATACCCTCAAGGGATGATGTGGGGACATGCCAAGAAGATAGATGGGACGGCGTAAAGGGACTCTCACTGTCCAAACCTCACTCGATCGTCAAAGTGAGTGGGGATATTGCATCTTAACCCGATTGATGAAATGGGAATAGATGAGTCTACCCTGGCTTCAGTCAATTAATTAATAAATATTGGGTTGGCCAAAAAGAAAGGTGTTATGGAAACCCGAACAAACTCTTTGGCCAACCCAATATTGTATGTAGTGGACATGCTTTAACGACCAGCCAGAATTTGAAATAAAAAACCCTGGATGAAGTGTGCAGCTGTAGTTCTGAATCATTCTTTAAAAAAAAATAATAGTGATAATAATTTATTTACTTATTTTCCTTTGGCTGTGCTGGGTCTCTGTCGCTGCGCAGGCTTTTCTCTGGCTGTGGTGTGCAGACTTCTCGTTGCGGGGGCTTCTCTCGTTGTGGAGCACGAGCTCTAGGACACGCCAGCTGCAGTAGTTGCAGCTCAAGAATCCAGACTGCTTTCGAGTAGTTCTGAAGCCGCTCCCAGGCTTCAGAGCTCGAGCTCAGGAGTTGTGCCACACTGAAAGACTTAGTTGCTCTGTGTCACGTGGGATCGTCCCAAATAGGGGATCAAACTTGTGTCCTGTAAGGGCAGCCAATTCTTTACCACTGAGCCACCAGAGAAGCCCCTGAGTCGTCTTTTTTTATTTTTTGGAGTTTATAATATTCGATAGTATCACTAGACCATCAGGTTTTATTTATATTTGTGTTACTATTTTGAATTCTGTTAAAATACATATACCTTGAAGTTGACCACCTTGGACCACTTTGATGCGTCTGGTTCGGTAGCGTGAAGTCCGTTCACATTGTTGTCCAGCTGTCACCTCCGTCCATCCCCCACTGTAATTCAATAAACGAGTAAAACCAGGTTTTCACATTGTAAACACTTTTAAAAAATGATGCCATGAGGAACCGCAGAGGGATTTTATGGGACTTGGGGGGGTGGTGGTGGGCCTGGGGCAGCCGGGACATCCCAAGGGACGTGCATCGGGAGGGACCATCTCCGTGGCAGCCGGGGCCGGCGGGGTCGAAGGAAGAGGGGCCAGTACCCAGTCTGAGAAGCCCAAGCCGGAAGGCACCCCAGCCATGAGGTGTCAGGAAAGCTGTTGTGGGTAGAATTCATTCCCTTGAGCACCTTAGCTGCATCTTAGGGTCAGGTGTTGGCATACTGACTAAGGTTCCAGTCTCCCTCCTCCAGGAAGCCCACCGGGGCCCCCACAGCCAGCTCTTTTCTCCTCCAGGAAGCCTGCCAGGTTCATGTGGTAGCTCATTCACCTCCAGGCTCCAGGCACCGCCTGTCTGTGTTGCTCATCTGCCTTTTCTTCCTGCTTGGTGGCTGTTTATCTGCACGTGTGCATGTGTGTGCCTGTGTGTGTGTAGAATGTATGTCCTGCCCGACTGCTCTGTGAGTGCCCTGAACGCGGCCTCACGTTGGCTTCCATTTCTTGGCCTTCTTCGTGGGGCTGGTGTGGGACGAAGGACCATTCCTGACCGAGAAATCCGTAGGTTGCGTCCAGGTTCCAGGCTGCTCCAGCGAGCAATGTAATGCTTGGTGAATAGCAATAAGGCATGTACTAAGACGTTGCTTATTTTGGTGTCGTAGCGGAGGATTCGGTTACCGTGAGTCGGGCTGTGTTTAGTGTAACCATGTGAACAGTGTAAAACAGAGGCTATCGGAATGGAAGCCCAGACATCTGCTATGAATTCTATATATAAATACTGGCTCTGCTTACTTTACGTGGGTTAAAATGGGACTGTTGGCACTGGCTTCTCAGACTCCCGATTCCTCTGTGGTGGGGACTGCATGTTAACCATGGGTCCCAGTATCCAGGCCGGGAGTGGAAAGAGTGGCCTTTTTCTGACACTGATGGGCCAAGGGTGCTGGGAACAGCCCGGGATCCACCCTAGAAATAGGTGGGAGAGGTCTGCTCTCCATCCCCAGGCAGGGAGCTGGAGAGAACCCCTGGGACTTTGTGGGTGTCCCGAGGGCCGTGCCAAGAAGGGGCTGTGTGAATTCAGCATCACAGAGGGGCTTGTCCTTGCCTGAAAAAGCCAATTGGGAAGCCAGGCCCAAAGACAGCTGTCATGGGGGGAATTCAGTGGACTTGGCATGCGGCAGTACCTCTAAAAATTATTTATTAAAAAAAAAAAAGGACTACCCTGGTGGTCCAGTGGTTAAGACTCTGCTTCCTTGCAGGAGCACACGTTCAATCCCTGGTCTGAGAACTAAGATCCCACATGCTGCCAAAAAAAAAAAAAGCCACATGTGGCCTCCCCCCTCCAAAATTATGTATTAAGGTGAAATTCACGCAATATAAAATTAACCATTTTTTAAAAAGCATATTTATTATTTAAAATGTATGTATTATTCCATTATTATTTTAGGCTTCGTAGAGTCTTGTGGCACATGGGATCTTTCTCGTGGCGTGGGGGCCTCAGTTTCCCTGCGGCGTGTGGGATCCTCCCCAACCAGGGATCAAACCCGCATCCCCTGAACTGGGAGGTAGATTCTTAACCACTGCACCAACAGGGAAGTCCCTAAAATCAACCATTTTAAAGTGAATGATTCAGCGGCATTTAGTGCATTCGTGGGCTTCCCTGGCGGCTCGGTGGTAAAGAATCTGCCTGCCGTGCAGGAGAGGCAGGAAATACAGGTTTGATCCCTGGGTTGGGGAAGATCCCCTGGAGGTTGGCAAGGCAACCCACTCCAGTGTTCTCGCCTGGAGAGTTCCGTGGACAGAGGAGCCTGGAGGGCCACAGTCTATGGGGTTGCAAAGAGTCGGACACGACCGAGTGACTTGGCGTGCACACAGTGCATTTGCAATGTCGCAGCTGCCACCGTCTAGTTCTAGAACATTCCATCACGCTCATAGGAAACCTTGGAGCCAGTAAGTGATTTCGCCTCATTACCGCCCGTCCTCCAGCTCCTGGCCACCCCTAATCTACTGTCTTGTCGGTCTTTATGGAATTGCCTATTTGGGACCTTTCGCGTGACCAGAACCCTGTGCTGTGTGGCCTTTCGTGTCTGTCTGCTTCTCGGAGCACGACGTTTTCAAGGCTCCTCTGTGCTTTGCCCTGGATCCGTCCTCCACGTCTTTTTATGGCCAAATGATGTTTCATTGTGTGGACAGAGCGCACTTGGTTTATCCACTTGTCTATGGATGGATATTTGGGCAATTACGAGTCTTGCTTCTCTGGACATGCATGTGCAAGTATCTTTTTAGACAATTTTATTTATTCATTTACTTTTGGCTTTGTTGCAGCGCGGGCTTTTCTCTAGGTACAGGGAGCAGGGGTGACACTCCAGCTGTGCACGGCTTTTCACTGTGGTGGATTCTCTTGTTGCGGAGCACGCAGGCTGTAGGGCGCACAGAGTTGCCGGCCCGGACTCTAGAGAGCAGGCTCGGCAGCTGTGGTTCACGGGCTTACGGGCTCTGTGGCGTGTGGGATCTTCCCAGACCAGGGATTGAACCTGTGTCTCCTGAATGAGTAACTGGATTCTCTACCACTGACCCTCCAAAGCAACCTGAGTGTTCAAGTGTTTGTCAGCATCCTCTAGCTTCAGTCTTTCGAGTACACACCTCGGAGTGGAACTGCTTNCCAGACCAGGGATTGAACCTGTGTCTCCTGAATGAGTAACTGGATTCTCTACCACTGACCCTCCAAAGCAGCCTGAGTGTTCAAGTGTTTGTCAGCATCCTCTAGCTTCAGTCTTTCGAGTACACACCTCGGAGTGGAACTGCTTGGCCACGAGGTAGCTCCGTGGGTAGCCGTCGAGGACTCGCTGGGAGGCTCTACACCACAGCAACAGGGGTCAGCAGAGCCTTTTTAAAGTGGTTACCGTTTCCTGCTGAATGGATGAGGAAACAGACTCAGAGCGGAGATAAAACATCTGGCCCCAAGACTCCCAGCTGGAGGTCAGGCTGAGGTTTGAACCAGGCTCCCTGAGTCTAAGTACTTTCCTCTGTAGCGGGACTGGATGAATGAAACATTTAATTACAATTATTAGCACTGCCCTGACTGGTGTATATATATACGTATTTTTTAAAAATGTCCTTGGTTACTATGCCACATTGCCAGGTGGAATTGTAGTTCCCTGACCAGGGATTGAACCTGTGCCCCTTGCATGGGAAGTACAGAGTCTTCACCACTGGACCACCAGGGGAGTCTCTGGACAGTATTTATTGAGTGCCTAAAACGTGCTGTAGCCGGGCTGAGGCTTTGTGTGAATCGTTCTGTTGAAGCCTCACAGTCTCCGACGCGGGGGTACAGTGATGACCCACATTTCACAGAACGTTGAGCTCAGAGGGGCCCAGGTCTCAGCTGTTCCCCTGAGCTGGCTCCAGGTCTCTCACTCGGAGAGCTGCCCTGGGCTACACGTCCTTGTGATACATGGTCCTAAAAATATATATGTACTTGCACAGAGAATGCCACAGCAACATACATGGAACCTGGGATTAAAATACTTAAAGACATAAGGACTTCCCTGGTGGTCCAGTGGCTAAGACTGCGCTCCCCAGGCAGGGGGCCCAGGTTCCATCCCTGGTCGGGGAACTCGATCTCACATGCTGCAACTAAGACCTAGCGCAGCCAAATAAATGGATATAATTAAAAAATAATAATAAACCAACCATGTAAGAACATTTATCCAGTAACTCAACAGAATCATCTTTCCCTGTGCTCCGTGGCTAAGTCATGTCCATTATCCAGTCCCTCGTTCAGTCTTGGTTCCTACCTAGCGCCTTCTTACACCTGCAGTTCAAGTACAAACCAGGGCTCGTAGTTGTGTGTGTGTGTATGTGTGTGTGTGTGTGTGACTCGACATTTCTTGCACATTTTCTGGTGTCACTGCAGTCACTGTCTTATTGCTTAACAGACACAGCTTTCTACTGAGAGCAGTCCAGGTACCCGGCGCTGGAGGTTCTGTATTTGCTTATTTTTCTTCTTACGAGGAAGACTGCAGCAAATATTGTGTCTAGAGCGCTTTCCTTCCTTCGGGTGTTCCCTTGGATGAGGTCCTGTGAGGCTGATCCCTGGGGGGGGCGCTGACACGGTTGCGGTCCCAAGCGCCGGCAGGCGAGGCGTTTCCTGGAAGGGCTGCTCCTGCCTCCGTGGCCGCCAGGGGGCCGTGCTTTTCCTCCGACCCCGAGGGGGTCCTGGTGGCCCAGGCGTGGCCGGGCCCGAGGCTCGGCTCTCAGCCTGTCTGCCCTCCCCTCCTCTCCCTCCTCACACTCCTGTTTTCCCTCACTGCTCCAGAAGCTTGGGCCACTTGGTAAGAGAGCATCCCGGAGTGGCCTGGGGCAGGTCAGGGCACCCTTCTAAGAGCTGCCGTCCTCACGGGCATGTGCGCCTGGGACTCGGGCCTACCGGGTCCTGGCCTGTGGGCACATCGCCTGGGCCGGAGCGTGCCTCCCCAAGGCCTCACCCCAGGCCCTTTGCACCAGCCATTCCCTCTGCCGAATGGCTTCCCTCTGCCCTTCTCTCTCCCCCTTCAAGTCTTTGTCCAGGGGTCACTTGCTCAATGAAGCCACCCTGACCATCTTACGTGAAACGGCAGCGCCCACTCCAGACCCTTCACTCGCCAGGCAGGGGGCCCAGGTTCATCTCTCCTTCCATGCTGGTTGTCTTTCCCCCCCATGTAAGACAAGGCACGAGGCTGGGTTCTCGGTTCGGTTGTGTGTCTCAGACAGGCTGGCTTTATGACACTCTCCCACCAGCCTGCTGGCCGGCTTGGCTCCCGTCTCAGCCCAGCACATCCCTTCCCAGCACTGCCTGTCTGGACCCCAGCCCCTCGCCTGGGAGCTCTGATCCTGCCCAGGCCGCAGCCTGTCCCTCCTGTGGGGCAGGAGGGCCCCCGCCCAGGAAGCCACCGACCCCGAGGGGGTCCTGCTAGCCCAAGCGTGGCTGTGTGATGAGCCGGAGCCCCTGCTAGGCTTGGGACCACATCAGCCAGGCCTTCCCAGGCCCTAGGAGGGGCCCTGAGCGGGTAGGTGCTGCTGGCGGGTGGGCAGGCGGCCCCCTCACAGAGACCCCCGTCGCTGTGAGTTCCCCAGCTGACCTGGAGAGT
The DNA here is from genome assembly GCA_006410875.1 of Neotragus pygmaeus. Lineage (NCBI taxonomy): Eukaryota > Metazoa > Chordata > Mammalia > Artiodactyla > Bovidae > Neotragus > Neotragus pygmaeus. Next base: position 14,337 of record SJYV01042716.1, on the reverse strand, counting down.
GAGTGAGTTAAAGTCGCTCAGTCATGTCCGACTCTTTGCGACCTCCTGGACTGACTGGAGTGGGTACCTTTCCCTTCTCCAGGGCATCTTCCCAACCCAGGGATCGAACCCAGGTCTCCCGCACTGCAGGTGGATTCTTTACCAGCTGAGCCAGGAGGGAAGCAGACTTGGGATTGAGTGTGTGGTGGTCTCCAACCATCTTCGAGGCAGGAGCCGGTCCTCCTGGAAAGAACCTGCCGGCCCCTGGCCCTCCAAAGCGGCTCCCCACCCTAGTCTCCGTTTGGGAAAGCACGGAAAATTGAACGCCCACCCCCCAACATCAACTGTGGCCTTTGAAGGGTGCGCCTGAACAGCCCAGTGTGTAAACGGTGGTGAAAATGTGGTCTTTCCAGTTTGGGGAGAAACAGTAGAGCAGCTAGGATTCTCTGTTCCCAGGGCGGCTTCCTCCCCATCTCTCCCCAGCCCCAGCTCCCCGTCCCCCTCTGGGGCTTTTACCTCGGGGAAGGCTTTACTTACTGGGTTTCTGGCCAACAGCTGGGGCTGGTGACTCGCCTCCTGGGTATTTACCTCCAAAGAGCTTCCCCTCGGGGCTGGAAAATCTGTCTGAGATGCCCTGTGTGGGGGCCATCCACCTCTTGATGCGGATGTCAGGTGAGTTTCCTCCCTTACCTGTGGTCACCAGGGTCCACTTGAATACCTGTGGCATCGGGGAGCTTACCTTCTCCCGAGATGCTCCTTGCATCGTCGCCCAGAGATGCTAACTTGTCTTATTTTAGTGTTCAGAGATTCCCACGTGGCTCTAGTGGCAAAGAACCCACCTGCCAATGCAGGAGACATGAGACACGGGTTTGATTCCTGGGTTGGGAAGATCCCCTGGAGGAGGGCATGGCAACCCACTCCAGTATTCTTGCCTGGAGAATCCCACGGACAGAGGAGCCTGGAGGGCTCCAGTCCATGGAGTCACAAAGAGTCAGACATGACTGAGGGACTTAACATGTGTGCGTGCATGCGTGCATTTTTAGTGTTTATTTGTTGGTTTGGCTGTGCTGCGTCTTAGTTGTGTCATGCAAGATCTTTAGCTGTGGCATGTAGGATCTAGTTCGCCAATCAGGGATTGAACCCTGGCCCTCTGCACTGGGAGTGTGGAGTCTTAGCCACTGGACCACCAGAGAAGTCCTCAGACATGCTAATTTAGAGAAGAAAGTGGAGTCTGCATCCTCAGGCTGGGGCTTGGTACACCCCGTTGCGGGGGAGGCCATGAGGCCTTGGTGTGCATACCTGTGTGTATGTCTGTCCCTGGGGAGGGGATCAGCTTATCCGGGAGCTTTGTGACCCCCAGGAAGTTGGGAACCACCCAGCAGGTCCTACCTTGGCCGGACGAGAGGGGATGAGCCGGGACACCTTGCTGCGAGGCATCTCGGGAATCTGGGCACATCGAGCAACGATGGCAGGGTGGGATTACCGGTCATCTGCGCTCCAGTGGCCGGGACGACCCTGGTGACGATGAATGGGCAGGTGCCCTGGGGGTCCTGCTGCCCTGAGTATGCTGTGGGGGGTTGGTTGGCATCGGCTTGCTGCCTCCCCCCTTAGGCCTCCAGATCTAACCTCGAAGGCCCCCTTCCGCTTCTGACTCTCATGATTCTCCCTCCTCTGAAGGTCTGGACCCTCCCAGATCCGGGCTGTCATCCCCTCACCCACTGTCCTCTGACTGGCCGGTGTCTGACACCTGGAGGGCCCCAGACTGCTGGCCGGGCCTCCAGGGGTGGCTGTCACTGCCCCTCTGCTCCCCGGGCCTCTGGCTGATGGTGGGGTTCTGGCCCCTTCTGGGACACCCATCCTTTTCCTTCTTCCCTCTCAGCGCAGAAGCGACTCACCGTCTTCAAGCTGGGATGCTAGGGAGTAGGAGGGAGGGTGAAACGCATTTATAGAGCAGCTGCCTGTGCTGGCTCTGGGCAGGGCAGGGGCGTTCTTCAGGTGGGCAGGTGAGCCGTTCTGGAGTGCAGGGTCCACCAGGCCCCTCGGCATGCTGTAGCAGCTGGGAAAATGGTAATTTCCGTTTTTAATTAAAAAGACCTTTGTATTGAGGTACCTATCATTTTTGTAAACTAAATATACGCACCAAGCAGCATACTTGAGTATGAGTGTTCCAGAGTGTGGCACCTCTAGTGTGCTATTGAACTTCGTTCCTCTCGAAGCCTTAACTTCCCCATCTGTAAAATGGGCCAGCTATCACCCACAACCCAGGCCTCTGTACCGAGGGCTCAGGGCACTCAGAAAGGAGCCCGCCCAGCCCTACGTGCTGTGTGTGGTGGGCAGAGAGCTGTCAACCCGTGACGACCCACGCTGTTTATTATCTGTTCGGACCTGTTCGGGGCAGGGGGGGATGAGATTCGGGACAGATGTTCTCCATGGACCATCTCCTCCTTGCAGGATGTCAGGATGCCCAGCTCGGATGCAGTGGGAACATCCCGTTGTTTGATTGTTGCCGTGTGTCGTAAAGTGGCGATGGTGATGGTGGGAGTGGAAGAGCCCTGTGGGCGGTCCTGACCTGGAGCCCTCCGCATGGCCTCTGTCCCACAGGGGCGGGGGGCCAGGATGTGAGCCGGTGTGCACCCTGACAGTGTGGCCTTATGGTGGCATCTGTGGGCAGGTGACAGGCGTGGCAGGAAGGGCTGTTGGGGCCTGGCAGGGGTAGGGGGGACACACGGCAGCCCTCGGTGATTTCAGTAACCACAGCTGCCTTGGAAGAGCCTCTGAACAAGTGCTGGGGCCATGCAGCTGGCTTCCTAGCAGTGGCTGGGGATGGAAGGCAGGAGTCGCGGGCCTCGGGCACAGGCCGGATGGGGGTCCCGGGGTGGTCCGGGCACAGAGCCCCCTGTCCCAGGCTGTGCGGCCTGCAGCTCAGCCAGGGTCCTCACGGTTTGCTTCTGTCCCACAGCCTCGCCGCTCCTCCTGTTCGCCAACCGCCGGGACGTGCGGCTGGTGGACGCCGGCGGAGTCAAGGTGGAGTCCACCATCGTGGTCAGCGGCCTGGAGGACGCGGCCGCCGTGGACTTCCAGTTCTCCAAGGGAGCCGTGTACTGGACGGACGTGAGCGAGGAGGCCATCAAGCAGACCTACCTGAACCAGACGGGCGCCGCCGTGCAGAACGTGGTCATCTCCGGCCTGGTGTCACCTGACGGCCTGGCCTGCGACTGGGTTGGGAAGAAGCTGTACTGGACGGACTCGGAGACCAACCGCATCGAGGTGGCCAACCTCAATGGAACGTCCCGGAAGGTCCTCTTCTGGCAGGACCTTGACCAGCCGCGGGCCATCGCCTTGGACCCCGCGCACGGGTAAACCCAGCACCTCACCTCCCTGGGGCGGGGGGTGGTGGTTATTCAGTCGCTCAGTCATGTCTGGCTCTTTGCGACCCCATGGACCGCAGCACGCCAGGCCTCCCTGTCCATCACCATCTCCCAGAGCTTGCTCAAACTTGTGTCCATTGAGTCGGTGATGCTGTCCAGCCATCTCATCCTCTGCTGCCCTCTTCTCCTCCTTCTCTCAGTCTCTCCCAGCATCAGTTTCTTTTCCTGATGGTGGGGTGGGTGAGGTCGTGATTTCCCTCTTGAATTTACTTGAGACCAAGTACCTTTTTCAGAAGAAACCCGCAGTCTTAAAATGAGTCCACCCTGCAGAATTTATTGAAACACCCTTTTTAGACTCGCTGCAACTGATATGCTTGGCCGTGGATCTGAGTTGTTAAACATCTTGGTGTGTGTATGAGTGGATGCGTGTGTGAGTGGGTGCGTGTGTGAGTCGATGTGCATGTGAGTGGGTGCATGGGTGTGTGTGTGTGAGCGGGTGTGCATGTGAATGTTGGAGAAGGGTCCAGGTGCTCTTCCAGGCAGAGCCCACACCTTTCACCTTCTCTGTGACTGCATCAGCTGAACACGGTGGAAAAAGTGAAACTCCCCATCCAGATGTGGAACTTGCGGAATTGTTGCTCTGGTGTCTTCTGGAAGCCCTCTGCTCCCCCCAGCTTCGTGGTCTGGCTGAGCTCACGTGACCCCCAGAGGCTCAGGGATTAGCCCCAGTTCCAGGTGGGGTGTTGTGAGTGGCGGGAAAACTAAGAACATACGCACAGTTGAAGGCTGGGCTGGAGGGATGGAGGGGAGATGGCAAGCTGCCCTCCAGGCCATGCTCGTGGCAGGCTTTCCTAGCAGGAGCTCCTGGCTCAGTCACCCACAGCCCTCTTCCCTGTCTTCCCACCGCCTGGGAAGGACACCCCTTAGCTGGGCGGCATCAAGCCTGGTGCCCGCCCACTGGCCATGCCCAGTGCACGGCTGTGTCCGCCAGCTCCTCTGCTGTCCGCTCATCAGAAATGGCTATTGGGCATCTTTTGAAAAGAAACACAGTAGAACCCTACTGTGGGGTCCTGATGCCCTCCACTGCCCTGGGGGTGGTGCTGTCTGCCTTGCCTGCAGCCTGGGTGGGAGGGACCTCTCAGCCCACCTGGGACGGATGGAATGAGGGCTGAGGGCAGGTGCCTGGGTAGCTCGGGGAGCACGCTGGGGTGGGGGCACTTGAGTGGCCAAGTAAAGTTCCTTCCGTGGGCTTCTCAGCGTGTTGACTGAGAAAGCACACTCGACTGCCTCTTGATACCAAGGAAGAGCGGCGCCTCTGGAGCTGCTGGGTTGTGTAAAAGCTGAGTGTGTGTGTGTGTGTGTGTGTGTGTGTGTCTGAGCCACTGAGTGTGGGGCTGGAGGGTGTGGGCGTGTGTGTTTGTACCTGTTTGGGTGTACCTCTGAGTGCACCTGTGAGCACACGTGTGTCTGTGTCAGTGTATACACGCATTGGGGGTGGGTGCATGAGATTTATTGCCCTGGTAGCTGACTGGCCGAGGTCAGGCCAGATAAGCCTGGTGTCCCCGCTCCTGAGGGCTGCCCCAGCATCCTAGGGGAGGGGGGCATGCCGGGTGGTGAATTACCTTTAGGCCCCTTCACCCCCTGAGGAGGGCTGAGCCACTCCAGCTGCCAGGGGGCCAGGCTGATCTTCCAGGAGGGTCTCTGCGTTGCCTGGGAAACGACCCTTGCCTCAGGCCTCTCCCATCCCACAGTGTGGCCACAGGGGTCACAGAGGGTCACTGTCTTCTGGGTCATGGTGGCTGGGGTGGCTGAGTCCTGCTGGCTAAGAGGGGGCATCCGTCAGCAGCGGGAGAGGCTGAGAGGAGCAGCCCCGAGGCCCTCACAGTGCCCTGGGC
>SJYV01042706.1:3399-13861 GCA_006410875.1 Neotragus pygmaeus | reverse complement strand
GGCCACCTCATGCGAAGAGTTGACTCATTGGAAAAAGACTCTGATGCTGGGAGGGATTGGGGGCAGGAGGAAAAGGGGACAACAGAGGATGAGATGGCTGGATGGCATCATGGACTCGATGGACGTGAGTCTGAGTGAACTCCGGGAGATGGTGATGGACAGGGAGGCCTGGTGTGCTGCGACTCATGGGGTCACAAAGAGTTGGAGACGACTGAGTGGCTGAACTGAACTGAACTGATCCTTCTATACCAGTCCCTTGACCACAGTTAACAACAGGAAAGAAAAACAAGAAAACACCATGCCCTAAAACTTGGGAGAAAGCCTAGTGTCATGAGAACAAGAGGAGAAAATTTCAAGAAGCCACCAAGCAATGCCAAATTCTATAAAAATTTAAAGGTATGAAGACTAAGTCTAGATTGTTGGATTAGGGAACTGGAGATCAGTGGTCACTTTCAAGGGTATGTTTGGAAGTGAAATGTCAGGAGTTGTTACGAAAGGATGCTGGAACATTGGGTAATAACCAAGACAATGGGTAAGAATGAGCTAGAATTTCACAAAGTGCAATTTGAGTGAGAAGTGGTGGAAAGAGAAGGACTTGACAAGATAGGAAAAAGAGAAGCTCTAAGCACTTAAAAAGTGAAGAGAACGGGAGATATATTAAAATGACGTTTTATAATAGAAGTAGATGAAGGAAAATAGTCATGGGGAATGTAGGACTGACAAGAACCTAAAATCAAATGTGAATGTGTGCAAATTACCTAGGCCTCCAGATTTGATTCTTTAGTCCAACATGGGTCACAAGAGTCTGCACTTTTAACAAGCTCTCAGGTGATGCTGATGCTTCTGCTCTTCAGGACACACTTAGAGAAGCAAGGGGCCCAGACTCAGTGAAAGGAAAGGAAGACCTCTTTCTCTGAGAATTGATTAAGGAAAGCGACATGATAGGTGCAGAAATCAAGCCCGAGAAGAGAACAGGTAAGGGAGTCTATGCTAAGTGACTTTTAGCTCCTCTGTAAAATATGAGTGAGTTCATTCGTTGAAAATGAGGGAGTGTGGAGAAATGAGGTCTCGAAAGTAGTGGGGAAGTTTCAGATGAACTGTTGCGAGATGCTTATTATGAGATCAAGAAGAGATGAACTGCTTCTTTTGGTGAGGTGCACTATTAGCATAATTAAACCATAAAGTGAAGTGTGGGCTTTAGGAAAAGGAAGTAAAGATGACTTTCCCCAATTAAAATTAATGAGATAAAGTTCGCCTGTGGTGGCCACAATGCGCTTGCTAATGACTGCCTTAAAAGGATCAGGAATGCAGTTCACCCCAATACTCAGATCTTTGTAATAGTCTACCCACAATTTAACTCACTTGTCTAAACTTTTTCTACTTATCTTGTGTCCAGCAAGTGAATATGAAAAATACAGCCTTGAACTGTAAGCAGGCTGCCTAGAAACAATAACAATAAAAAAATGGATGAAAAAATGAGAGCTTCTAGATTGGTTAATATTTGGGCAAAGGGTAGTTTTCAACTTATCCAAGTTAATTTTTCCACGAGCAATTATCCTTGTTGGCATCCACCCAGGACTTGAGTTTGACGTTATTCCTTCAGCAGAAAATGGCATGGGGATCTCTAATGACCTAAAATTCTTCTGGTGTCACCTTGGCCCCACTGTGCCTCTTCTGAAAAATCACTTTTCTGCCATCATCTGCACAGCCCTCCAGTGCTCTAAATTGAGGATTCAGCTTCAGATATTGCCTTGGAATTTGGTTCTATGTGTGAAATGGACATTGCTAGAAAATGAACCTCCCCTATGTGTTAGTCTGTTCATTAAAAATGGAATAGCAAAAGGAGAAAATAAATTGCAAGGAGTCCCTTAGCCGCCCTCAATATTCACAACATTCACAGAGTTGGCTATTAAAATATGAAAAGGCAAACATGGAAGAGCTGAAAATGAACAGAATCACAGCCCCCAGGTCTCCCCTGTTCTGTTCCAGCAGCAGCTGCAGCTCTCCAATCCCAATAATTTAATGTTATGATCGCTCTCTCATTATTAGTAATTTTATGCACTATGAACTTCCATGCTTTTCTCATCTACTGATTATTTCTACCAGACTCATTCCCCAAATTCATCTGCTATATTCCTCACCAGGCCTTCTCTGAAGTCATTTTCCTCTTCACTAAATTATCAAAGTAATTCCTTTCATTTCACCTATCATCTCTCAGTTTTATGGTTATTTACATATCTTATCACCCATGTTAAATCATTAGATTCTTAAGAACAGAAATCTCAGCTTACTTTGTTTCATATCCTTCATAACATCTAATCATATTTTTAAAGTTTTTATCTGTATGATTTTTTTTTTGTAAAAAGGGATTCAGTTAGAGGCTGACATAAAGCTAAAATAAATGGTAATTATAAAAACATGTTTCATTTCTGGAATTCTGTAAGCATAATAAAGGATACCACCTCAGTTTTCCATATATTCATCCTTGTTCTTACTCTTGGTTGCACGCAGAATATATGGTACCTATTCCAAAAGAGGTTTGCAAGGGAGCTAATCAGACCCACATAATACACTTTTGATGAGTTAGACTCTGTACCACACATAAACCACGATGAAATGTATAAACTTTATGGCAACAATTTCTCTCACATTCTCAAATTGTAGAAAGCAGAGATGATGGGAAATGTCATAAAATTAAGAACAATAAAAACATGCAGGAAAAAAATCACCCAAGGGTTTTACAATCCTCTCTCCATTCAGCAAAAATACTCAATCCTTTTCAATGAATGTAGTGAATACCATCTTGCATTTTACATATATCATATGGCTAATCACTTTTTAAACATGGAATTGACAGGGTGAGACGATACTAATCTCATTTGCTGGGAAGTTCTAGAAGAATTTTTATAATCTATTATCAGCAACTTTCCAGTTGAACAGACCGAGTAAAATTTTCAAAATATCTCAGGCTTTTTACTTTGTATGGTATCACCTTTTCACCTTTTCATTAACGTATCAATAAAGTGAAGAACTAAAAAGCCTCTTGATGAAAGTGAAAGAGGAAAGTGAAAAAGTTGTCTTAAAGCTCGACATTCAGAAAACGAAGATCATGGCATCTGGTCCCATCACTTCATGGGAAATAGATGGGGAAACAGTGGAAACAGTGTCAGACTTTATTTTTTTGGGCTTCAAAATCACTGCAGATGGTGACTGCAGCCGTGAAATTAGAAGACGCTTACTCCTTGGAAGAAAAGTTATGACCAATCTAGATAGTATATTCAAAAGCAGAGACATTACTTTGCCGACTAAGGTCCGTCTAGTCAAGGCTATGGTTTTTCCTGTGGTCATGTATGGATGTGAGAGTTGGACTGTGAAGAAGGCTGAGCGCCGAAGAATTGATGCTTTTGAACTGTGGTGTTGGAGANCTGCTCGGCTGCCCTTGGGGAACTGCCCGGTGCCCACCTCGGGCCGTAAAGATCCCTGCTGGAGGGGGGTTGCCATTTCCTTCTCCATTGCATGAAAGTGAAAGTGAGGTAGCTCAGTCGTGTCCGACTCTTAGCGACCCCATGGACTGCAGCCTACCAGGCTCCCCCCTCCCTAGGATTTTCCAGGCTAGAGTACTGGAGTGGGGTGCCATTGCCTTTTCCATACTATGTGCCAGGCGCAGTTATTCATCCCCATTTTACTGATGTGGAAACTGAAACATGGAGAGTGTGAGTAACTCGTCCAGAAGTTTCAGGGCCCAGCCTTGGCAGCCCTCAGGGAGCAGCGACACTGTGCTCATCTTTTCTATTGTGCCCATTTTGTTTAGCCAGCATGGAAAAAAATGATTCACACTTAAAAAGGGTCTAAAGTGACTCTGTTACAGTAAGTCCCCTACATGCAAACAAGTGTCATTCCGAGAGCACGCTCATCTAAGTCCAATTTGTTCATAAGTCCAACAAACTTAGGCTAGGGACCCAGCTGACACAATCGGCTGTATAATACTGTCCTGTAATAGGCTTTCAAACTGTGGTGCTGGAGAAATCTCTTGAGAGTCCCCTGGACAGCAAGAGGATCAACCAGTCAATCCTAAAGGAAATTATCCCTCAGTACTCATTGGAAGGACTGATGCTGAAGCTGAAGCTCCACTAACTTTGGCTTCCTGATGTAAAGAGCCTACTCATTGGAAAAGACTGCGATGCAGGGAAAGATTGAAGGCAGAAGAAGAGGGCAATTGAAGATGAAATGGTTGGATGGCATCTTCGGTTCAATGGACATGAACTTGGACAAATTCCAAGAGATGGTGAGCGACAGGCAGGACTCGCGTGCTGCAATCCATGGAGTTGCAAAGAGTCGTGCAAGACATGACTTGGCAACTGAACAACAATAACTGGGTCTATAATGCTTTTTACAAAAATAATACATTTAAAAAACACAAAAAATAAAATATTTTAAATCTTCCAGTACAGTATCTCAAAAAGTACAGTAGTACAGCACAACAGCTGGTATACAGAGGCTGGGATCAAGTGAACAGGAAGAGGAGTTACTGCCTGGGGGGAGAGGAGGTGGGGGAATGGTAGACCTGAAGGCTCATCTGCACTAGGAGATGGAGAACAAGCTGCAATGCCACTCCCGCATGATGTTGATAGAACAAGTTTGCCGGAACCAGATGCACAATTTTATCATTGAAAGCTCCCAATATTAAGGTTCATACGTACAGGGTTCATATGTAGGGGACTTACTACACTCCCTTTAACTTAGTAATTAAAGATGGAGAAATTCTGATGAAGACAGAAGCTGCACAGAAACTCCTTTAAAATGCCAATGTGTTTGAGAGGAATGACTCTGGCCTGGAGAGGGAGCTGGATGAGAACAGGGACCTTCTTTATCTGCATGCCCAGCACTCAGCAGGATACCAAGTACTGTGTGCCCATTAAGTGCTGATTGAATCTGGAGGAGAAATAAGTTGTATTGTGTACTTTGTTTTCTGGGACAAACTTCGTGAGTAATTGTCTTGGCCTCCTACTAGACAAGCAGTGTCCAGTGCATGCCTGCTCGGTCTGTTTCTTTGTAACTTCACAGACTATAGCCCTCCAGGCTCCTCTGTCCATGGGATTCTGTAGGCAAGAAGGCTGGAATGGGTTGCTGTTTCCTCCTCCAGAGGATCTTCCCAACCCAGGGATCAAACCCGTGTCTCTCATCTCTGGCATCTGCAGGCGAGTCTTTACTACTGAGTCACCTGGGAAGCCCCCTACTAGACAAGTTAAACCTTACATGCAGTAAAGAACAAAATCTAGTCCCTACCTTAAAGGAGCTTCCTGCCTTCTAGGAGGATAGATAGATGGGTACAGACAATTATGGAAAATAGGGCCACAGAGTGCCTAGCATTGCACTAGGGGGTATTGGGTGCTCTAGCCCAAGCTTGGGGGACAGGGCAGTGATCAGGGGAGATTTCACAAGGATGTGATGACTAAGCTAAGGCCTGAAGGAGGGGATCTGGCCATGTGAAGATGGCAGAAAGCAGCCTGATCAAGACCCTGGAGGTAAGAGTGAGCGGGGAAGGCACATTAAGGAATTTCGAGTAGTACAGGGAGCCTGTTGTCCATGGCAGTGGAGCAAGCTGGGGGCCCAGGAGGGGAGTCTTCAGAGGAGGCCAGAGAGGTGCCAGATCACGGAGAGCCTGCCTGCATCCAGCTTGGTCTTGCCTATTTCTCAGTATAATTATCAGTAGTGTCCCCCTCACTCACTAAAGTATTCTTGTTTGGACAGTCGATTATTCAGACATCCTGTTACTTCCTATAGACTAAGCATTTGGCCTCTATCCATCCGGTTGCATTGGAAGTGAAGAGAAGAGGACATACTTGAGAAACATTAAGTAAATGACAGTATAAATAGGACTTCGATGAGACATGGGGGGAGGGGAAGAATGAAGAGTCCAGCTGCGCCCATGTGCAGCTGATGATCTGCTGTCGGTGGATCTCCGTCAGAAATCACTTGGGCTTTGTTTTGTTTTAATAAATTCAGATGCACTTTAACCTGGACCCCCCTCCATCACAGTCCCTGGGGGAGGAGCCAGGAAACTTCAGGGTTAACGAGCTACCCAAGGACTTCCCTGGTGGTCCAGTGGCCAAGACTACACGCTTGCAAGGCAGGGGGCCCAGGGTTCGAACCCTGGTCAGGGAACTAAATCCCACGAACAGCAACTAAGATTTCGCAGGTCCACAGCTAAAGATGCTGCAGGCTGCAACAAAGACCTGGAGCAGTCAAATAAATAAAAATAAACATTAAAAAAAAATCTGCCCAGGTAGTCTTCCTGCAAGAGCCTTGAATGAGGTGGGAGTGGGGAGGGCACAGGGGTGTTCTGGGCCGAGGGCTGTGCTGGGTTGCCGGGCAGCAGTGGACCTCAGCCCCCAGGGAGGATGGAGAGAACAAGAATTAAGAGCCATAAAGAGCCAAACACCACCTGCACGAGGCACCTCAGCCGCCCTCAAGCTGATGACTTGTATCGGGTGGTGGGAAGGACAACAGGAAAGAGACCAGCAACAGCAGCCAGGCCTCTGTGGGGAGCGGAGCAGCAGGAAGTGAGAACCCACCAGTGTCATCTGATGCAGGATGCCCCCTCGCACCCCGTGTGTCCCAGGCTCCCGCATCCGGTACAGGCCAGGGCTGGACACCCAGCTCCCGCTGCCCTTTGTCCCCAGCAGCCTGAGATGGGCTTGCAAATATACCTCATGGCTTCGGGTTCCTAAAGGCTCATTTTGCAGGGAAAAGAAATAAAATGTAGAGAAAGAAAAGCCAAACTCAGAACGACAGGCAGGCCTCAGAGAGATTACAGGTCAGCTTCCAGACCACCGAAATAAAGTAAATACTGCAGTAAAGAGAGTCAGGTGAGTTTTTTGGTTTCCTGGTACATATACAAGTGATGCTTACGCTGTACTGTTGTCTATTAAGAGTGCAATAGCATTATGTCTAAAAAAACTATATGTGTGCCTTTATTAAAAAACACTTTATTGCTTAAAATATGTTAACATCATCTGAGCCTTCAGCGAGTTGTAGTCGTGACATTAAAGGTCACTGATCACAGATCACCATGCAAATGAAAGCATCAAGTCGTGTCCGACTCTTTTCGACCCTATGGACTGTATGTAGCGTGCCAGGCTCCCCTGTCCACAGGATTCTCCAGGCAAGAAGACTGGGGTGAGTTGCCATTCCCTTCATAGGGTATCTTCCCAACCCAGGGATTGTATCTGGGTCCCTGCACTGCAGAAAGCTTCTTTACTGTCTGAGCCACCAAGATTGCCACACATAATTAGGAAAAGGTTGAAACATTTCAAGAATTACCAATATGTGACACAGAGACATGAAGTGAAGCAATGCCATTGGAGAGATAGCTAGGATAGACTCGCTCGACGTGGGGCTACCACAGACCTTCCATTTGTACAAAATGCAGCAAAACCAAGTGCGGTGAAGTGAGGTACGTGTGTGTGGTCGACTTGGGCAGAAAGGGGAGGCCAGGTAAGTCAGCCTGATGGGGAGGCAGTATGGGAGCTACAGCTCCTCCACGCAGAGCCAAACGCGTTCCTCCCTTTTCAGGAAAGGGCTGGCTGTCTCCCCAGCGGTCAGCACCGGGCAGGCAGCTGCTGGCGGGCTTCTTTTCTGTGTGCTAACACTTGGACTCAGATCACACTGGGCTGAGGCCTGTCGATGCTTTCATTCCTTTTGGCTCATCCCTCACGTAACATAATCGCCCGCTGTTTAAGGTTCTTGGGATTCTCCAAAATGTCCACATTCCTTCTCAAATGCAGAGCCCAAGCCACCATCTACGGCCAGTCCACTCCAGACTTCTCACCCTTATTTGTCAGACTTTTAATTCTGCCTTAGGACACTGCTTGTATTCAGTTGATGGCTTCCAGGGAACAATCTGCCTTTCTCAGCAGTCTAGGAACTGAAACCTTTCTACCGGCTTTCTTATCAGGGTGGATTTTTCTCCTCACTTAATTAAACTGGTGTACGTCAGATAGCGTTCCAAATTTCCCCAGCCGTGCTTCTCAGAGCAGGAGTACTATCATATGCTCCTGGCTCAGTGATCAAATAAGGCAAGAGGGAAATTATAACCTCATCCGTCTCTTGGAGATGTACAGAGTGTGAGGATGCAGGTTCTGAGGAGTCCTACGTTTGACTGACTTAGCACCTTCTACTGATTAGCTTACTCCTGACACTCTTTTAACACCCAGCATCAATTTCTGACCTCCCAAGAGTGAGGGCTCTCCTGGTGCTAGATTAACCCTTTCACATGCGCATCTTCCTAAATCCCCAACATGGCAAAATAACAACGCCCCACCCATGTGACTGATGACAAGTGTCAGGCTTTTTTCCTCCCCTAAATGAAATGTCTTTAATTGCTTTTTATGAGTATTGCTATTATTACAAATACTTTTCACTCCTTATAAATTACATATTAATTACAGACAACGTAAAGAAAAGAACCTAAAACACCTCGCTTTCTCAAGGAAAACCACTGTTGACATTTCCTTCTAGATTTTTCTGTGTATTGATATATATACATAATATCAACACATGCACTTCTGTGTTTTTAATGAGATCATATCATAATGTATTTTTATGCACATAAATTGGTAACATCTTTCCACATCAATAGTTACATTTCTGTAATGTTATTTTAATAGCCACATCGGATTCTTTTGTATGGCTGCACCACAATTTATTTAATTAATCCCCTATGGTAAGACATTCATATTGTTTCCAGCTTTCGTTTATTCCAAACAGCCCTGTGGTAAATATATTTAGCATTAAATCCTTGCATGTTTTCTTAGTTATTTCCTTGAAATAGATTTCCAGAAGTAGAATCATAATGTTCCTTTTAACATGGGGCTAAGATCACTGGTGTACGCCAAGAACGGGTAGGTCTCAGGGTTAGTAACCTGCAGGATTCACCACTCCCATCTTTTAGGTATGCTCAGATGCCTTGTGATGGTTCTAACTTGTCTCCTGTGACTGTTGCAACAAACCTGGAGGCTTATACGCAACAGAAATTTACCCTCTCAATTCTGGAGGGCAGATGTCCAAAATCAAGGGGTCAGCAGGGCCAGGTTCCCTCTGAAGTCTCCAGGGGAGAGAATCAACTGACTCCTTGTCTCTTCCAGCTTCTGGAGGTCAGGCATCCCTTAGCTTCTGGCTGCATCGCTCCTATCTCTGCCTCTGTCTTTCCATGGCTTTCTCTTCTCCTCTCTGCATCTGTCTTCTCTTCTGTCTTTTGTAAGGATAGTTGTCACTGGATTTAGAGTCCACCCAGACAATCCAAGATAATCTCAGCTCCATATTCTTAATTATATCTGCTAAGATGTTTTATCCAAATAAGTTCACATCACAGGATCCAGGGGGTGAGGCAAGGGCATAGGTTTTTTGGGGGGTCATCATTCAATCCATTGTAATGTCCTTCCAGACCATAAAGAATAGTCTCCAAATTGGTACACACATGCACATTCAGTTAGCACTGAACTATTATCCTCCTAACCCTGTTGGTGTCGAGGCAAGTCGGTGCACCACTGTGGAAAACAGAATGGAAGTTTCTCAGAAAAGTGCAAGCAGAGCTACCATAGGATCCAGCAACCCACTCCTGGGCATGAATCCAGACAAAACTCCAATTCAAAAAGATACATGCACCCCTACATTCATAGCAAATACTATTCACAATACCCAAGACGTACAACAACCTAAATATCCCTGGACAGATGAGTAGGTAAAGAAGATGTGGTGCATACATAGAATGGAATACTATTCAGCCATAAAAAAGCAGTAAAGCCATTTGCAGCAACAAGGAGGAGGCTAGAGACTGTCACACTAAGTGAAGTAAGTCAGAAAGAGAGCAAACACCATATGATATCACTTACCTGTGGAATCTAAAATATGACACTAATGAACCTGCCTGTGAAACAGAAGCAGAATCATGGACACAGACAAGAGACTGATGATTGCCTATTGGGAAGGAGTAAGGGGAGGGATGGAGTGGGAGGCTGGGGTTAGCAAACATAAGCACTTGTGTATAGAATGTATAAACAACAAGGTCTTATTGTATAGCACAGAGAACTATATTCAATGACCTATGATAAACCATGATGGGAAAGAATATTTTTTTAAAACGAATGTGTATATGTATGTCTAAGTCAGAAAACGAAGATCATGGCATCCGGTCCCATCACTTCATGGGAAATAGATGGGGAAACAGTGGAAACAGTGTCAGACTTTATTTTGGGGGGGCTCCAAAATCACTGCAGATGGTGACTGCAGCCATGAAATTAGAAGACGCTTACTCCTTGGAAGAAAAGTTATGACCAATCTAGATAGTATATTCAAAAGTAGAGACATTACTTTGCCGACTAAGGTCCGTCTAGTCAAGGCTATGGTTTTTCCTGTGGTCATGTATGGATGTGAGAGTTGGACTGTGAAGAAGGCTGAGTGC
>SJYV01042705.1:0-17423 GCA_006410875.1 Neotragus pygmaeus | reverse complement strand
GTCCTTTTCTTGATGTGCCCTGACTTTTGTAACAATTAGGCAAAGTGCTGGTCATCAGCAATATTTAAGGCATTTAGAAGTACTTGTTTAGACCACTGATTCTAGTCCAGAAACAATGTAGTAATCTCCTTCATAAAGTAAAATGTGGCAAATTCTGGACTCATCATGAATTCTGGGAGTGACGTGTCATAATTTAGTATTTAGAGTATGGCAAATTCATCCTAGGGGCAGACAGGATGGCAGATTGTATGCTTTTATCCATAGCATTTAAACAATTTAAATAAGGACAATCTTGTATTCATGAATGTTGGGCTGCACTCAACAGTCTTACAATCCTTGCAATTGCCAGCTATGAGACTGAAGACTGAGCCAGTGACAGACACATCAGGTTTACTGTACAGATAATCTTAGAGGCAAAAGTCCTAGAGTGACACCTCACTATGTAAGGCCAATGGCAGGCAGGACACAGCAACTATCTTTGCTATGTAAGGGAGGAGGAGGTTATCGTACATAGAAGGCGTGACAACAGAAACCTTCCATGCTTGCCGGAATACTGTTGTAACAAGTCCCTCCCCAGCTCTTTGTGTTGGCAACTGTTAAGAAGGCTATTGTTTCTAGTTGACCCGAATCTGGAGCCATTCTGCTCTGGTTCTGGGACTAGAATAATTGTTGGTGTGAGTTGGACTGANAACCTTCCATGCTTGCCGGAATACTGTTGTAACAAGTCCCTCCCCAGCTCTTTGTGTTGGCAACTGTTAAGAAGGCTATTGTTTCTAGTTGACCCGAATCTGGAGCCATTCTGCTCTGGTTCTGGGACTAGAATAATTGTTGGTGTGAGTTGGACTGATCATACATGTAGTTATTAAATTTTCAGCTTAGGAGAGGAAGAAAATCATGTGCATAAGATAAGAGTGAGGCAGGGCCAGTTCTTGCAAGGGATGTACAAAGAGCAAGAGACCAGCCATCTTATGAGACTTATTGGACAATGACTTAAGTCTTATTTGGGATGGCTTAGGCATATAGTGTCCATTAATATAGTTTAGAGCTAAAATATAGATGCAGATACAGTGAATAAATAAGGCATAATTAAAATATTGTAGTTTTGTAAATGCAGAAAAATAATAAATAAAGAAGATTTTAGGATATTAAGGATCAATTTCTACTAGAAATAATTCTATAATGAATTGGATGGGGCAAAATTGGAATAGAAACAGAAGACTGAGGAATCAGTCATCTCACTTGCACTTTATTACCATGACTCAGTGGCTAAACAACACCAACAACAGAAAACCAAGAACTCACAGAGACTACAGACATTGAAGATTAATATTTTGAAATATAAGGATAAAGATTTAGTACTATAATAAAAGAGGAAAATAAATTTGACACCTTAAAATGTTTTGGCTACTTATATTCTTTACCCACTCCAGTATTCTTGTCTGGAAAATCTAATGGACAGAAGAGCCTGGTGGCTACATATAGTCAGTAGGATCACAAACAGCTGGACATGACTGAGTGACTACACTTTCACTTTCATTCTTTACTTTCAGATACTAAAGGTAATTGTTTCAAGTTTAGGCATGTGTGCTCAGTCATGTTCCACTCTTTGTGACCCCATGGACTATAGCTTACCAGGCTCCTCTGGTGCCCTTTCCTACTGCAGGGTTCTCCCCAACTCAGGGATAGAATCCAAATCTCTTTTTTCTCCTGCATTGGCAGGCAGATTCTTTATCACTGGCTCCATCTAAGTTTCAAGTAAAGTATTTGTTATTAAAACATTTCCAGATGTACCTAAGATTCAATTTTTAAATTAGAATCATGTAAAAATGTAATAGGGCACAAATTTCATATAGCTGTGAAGAAATAGTTTCCCATATACACTACTGTTAGAAACACAAATTAGTACAAACATTAATGAAGGCACTTTTTTCATTAACTTATTACAAAAATATTTTTCTACCCTTATTGATATGTTCTTGACATATAATATGCAAATTTAAGGTGTAGAAAGTGATGATTTGATATATATATATATATATGTGTGTGTGTGTGTGTGTGTGTGGTGAAATGATTATCACAATATGTTAACACCTCCAATCCCTTATGTAATTTATATTTTTGTTATAATAAATTTTAAGATTTACTCTGAACAATTTTCAACTACATAATACGGTATCATTAATTATAGTTACCATGCTATACATTAGATTCCTGATACCCATAACTTCTTCATCTTATAACTGAAAGTATGTACCCTTTGACCAACTTTTCCCCTTTTCCCCAAAAGTCAGCCCCTGATGAACACCATTTTATTCTCTATTTCTTTGAGTTCAGCTTTTTTAGATTTCACATATGTGTGAAATATTTGTTTTTCTCTGACATTTTATTTAACTTTGTATCCTCAAGATTCATCCATGCAGGTAAGTAAGATGTCACTCTTTCTTATGACTGGGTAATAGTCCATTATGTACCATGATTTTTTCATCCATTCATTCCCCCAATGGACAGTTAGATTATTTTCATTTCTTGGCTGTTGTAAATATCCTACAATGGATATGGGGAAGATGAAAATATCTTTTTCATATAATGATTTTACTTCATTTGAAAAATACCCAGAAATTGATTTTTATGAGGAACCTCCATTATCTTACATAGTAGTTTCAACAATTTGCAATCTCACCATCAGTGCACAAGTGTAGCAGCAATGAGGTGAGCCTGGGGACTCTATTTGAGAAAGTGTGCTGTGAGCTTAAGGCCCTGGAAGTCACCTGGGGCTGCAGGAGCTGGTGGTGCCTTCTGAGTTGGGCTGGCTCCTGGAATGTCTGGGCCACTGAAGTTGACAGGAATGCTGAGAGGGTAGACATGGATTCATAGGAGTCCCCCCACTCCCAGAACCTCCTGTGGTCTGAGTTCCTGGGTTCCTGCAAGGAGACACTTGGGGCCTCTGGCAGACGCCACACCAAGTCAGGGGCCTGAGTTCCCAGGAACCCTCAGAAGTCACCTAGACAGAGAGAGCAAGTTGGGTTTCCATGTTTCAGTCAAGTGCTCATTACTTCTCCTCCCAGGGAGCATGTATCTCTTTTCCTTCAGGTTGCCTGGGCCTAGGGGAGAGATGAAGGCATTTGTGTGAATCTATTTTTCCCACTACACTCAGAGTCTTATTTCTATGCTTTACCCAGATTCTGTAATCACCTGTAATCCTTGGCTCTTGTGAAGGTATTTTTCTGAACAGAGAAAAGTTCAAATTGAGATTGGTGGAGAGGTATAAACAAGTTGAAATTCCTATACGACCATTTTGCTGATGTCCTGGGAAAGCCCTAATTGTTGAAAGTTAGACTGATTATTGTTGTATTAAAATTATGAAGACTTATTTAAAAATTGAAAATTAGTCATCATTGGAAATACATTCTGCAAAATTTCTTATTTTTAAAATTATTTAGCTATTTCCCAGGTGACGGTTGTGGTAAACAACTTACCTGACAATGCAGGAGACAGAAGAGACGTGAGTTTGATTTCTGGGTCAGGAAGATCCCCTGAAAGAGGACATGGCAACCCACTCCAGTATTATTGCCTGGAAAATCCAATGGACAGAGGAGCCTAGTGGGCAACAGTTCATATGGTTGCATAGAATTGAACACAACTGAAGCAACTTGGCATGCACTCACACATCTACTTCCCCAAACAAGAGATCTGCAGGCAGATTCTTTACCACTGAGCCACTGGGGAAGCCCAAACAATAAAAGCATGGTGGTGGATATTAGACACATTTATGAACTTCAAAAATTTAAGTTGTGTCCCAAACTCAAGTTTCTAAACTTTCCTCAAATTTTTGAAAATTTAATGTTGCATAGAACTGAGTGTGACAAAAATGAACAGGAGCTTGATGATATTTAACCAAATGATTTTTAATGGAAAGGAAATATAGGGTTTGTGTGTGGTATATATATATTCAAAGTCACATATTCTAAAATTTGGATCCATAAATAAGTTTCAGGAAACTTGGAAATAATATGAAAAGCAGAAGAAAATAAAATTGCATGTATATTTTTCTAAACCATAACTTGAGAAATTATATGCAGAGTACATCATGAGAAACATTAGGCTGGAAGAAGCACAAGCTGGAATCAAGATTGCCAGGAGAAACATCAATAACCTCAGATATGCAGATGACACCACCCTTATAGCAGAAAGTGAAGAGGAACTAAAAAGCCTCTTGATGAAAGTGAAAGAGGAGAGTGAAAAAGTTGGCTTAAAGCTCAACATTCAGAAAATGAAGATCATGGCATCTGGCCTCATCACTTCATGGGAAANGAGTCTGAGTGAACTCCGGGAGCTGGTGATGGACAGGGAGGCCTGGCATGCTGCGATTCATGGGGTCACAGAGTCTAACATGACTGAGCGACTGAGCTGAACTGAACTGAACTGAACTTAAGCCCTGCCCTAAAGCCACAGGTTCAAAGCCTTGTACCAAGGCCACAGATGTGGACCCCAGAAAAAAGCTCACCTCTGAAATTGACTGAGCCCTTTTTTAACCATTGCCCATAACTGTCCCCCACCCCAAACATCACTAAGAGTCTCTCTGACTTCAAATTAGGCAAAGATGCCTACTCTGGTCAGCCACTCTATAGTACCATAACCAATCATCTACTGACAGCTTTCCAGGAGTTTTCTTTGTCTTGAGACTAAAAATTGGCTACTAGCCCAGGAAAACTGTCATTCTCCCTGGTCTGTCAGGAGTTTGGCCCACTGTGCCCACAGAGCCATTGTCTCTGCTTTGTTCTTAATAAACTCACTCTTTCTGAAATGCTTTCTATTTAGAAATTATTTTCTAACCCATACTCGGACCTCAAAAAAAAATTTTTTTTTCAGAAGATTTTAGTGAAAAAACTATGTATCAAAGCTTTACACCATACCATGGGTTAACACTTCAGCCTGCCTTGGTGGTAAAGATGAGTATGAACTCTTCAAGTTAATATGGTCAAATTGTTGTAAGAGACGATTTTATAATAACTTTTGATGGTTATGCAATTTTCAGAGGTCAAAAAATTATTTTCCTGGTATTATTATGGATGCAAATTCACCAGGTATGAAATATTCAGTCAGTGAAATAGAAAAAGAACTATCTATATACCTTTTTAAAATATAGAAATATTTTCATCTGACTGAAATGCTCAAAATTCTCAAAATTTGATGTAGTGTTGAAAATTCTCCAAGCCAGCCTTCAACAGTAGGTGAACTTTGAACTTTCAGATGTTCAAGCTGGACTTAGAAGAGGCAGAGGAACCAGAGGTCAAATTGCCAACACCCACAGGATCATGGAAAATCTAAGAAAATTCCAGAAAAAACATTTACTTCTGTATTATTGATTATGCTAAAGCCTTTGTGTAGATCACAACAACCTGTGGAAATTGTTCAATAGATGGGAATACCAGATCACCTAATCTGCCTCCTGAGAAATCTGTATGCAGGTCAAGAAGCAACAGTTAGAACTGGACATGGAACAACAGANGCCTTTGTGTAGATCACAACAACCTGTGGAAATTGTTCAATAGATGGGAATACCAGATCACCTAATCTGCCTCCTGAGAAATCTGTATGCAGGTCAAGAAGCAACAGTTAGAACTGGACATGGAACAACAGACTGGTTCCAAACTGGGATAGGAGTACATCAAGTCTGTATATTGTCACCCTGCTTATTTAACTTATATGCAGAATACATGATGCAAAATGCTGGGCTAGATGAAGCACAAGGTGGAATCAAGATTGCTGGGAGAAATAGAAATAACCTCAGATATGCAGATGACACCACCCTTATGGCAGAAAGTGAAGAACTAAAGAGCCTCTTGAAGAAATGAAAGAGTAGAGAGGAAAGGCCGATTAAAACTCAACATTCAAAAATGAAGACCATATCATCTTGTCCCATCTACTATTACTACTAATACAAAGTCATTTCAGTCGTGTCTGACTCTGTGTGACCCCATAGACGGCAGCCCACCAGGCTCCCCCGTCCCTGGGATTCTCCAGGGAAGAAGAACACTGGAGTGGGTTGCCATTTCCTTCTCCAATGCATGAAAGTGAAAAGTGAAAGTGAAGTCCCTCAGTCGTGTCCGAACCTCAGTGATCCCATGGACTGCAGCCTTCTAGGCTCCTCCATCCATGGGATTTTCCAGGCAAGAGTACTGGAGTGGGTTGCCATTGCCTTCTCCGATCTTGCCCCATCACTTCATGGCAAATAGATAGGAAAACAATGGAAACAGTGACAGACTTATTTTTTGGGGCTCCAAAATCACTGCAGATTGTGACTTAAGCCATGAAATTAATTTGCTCCTTGGGAGAAAAGCTATTACCAAGCAAGGCATCATATTAAAAAGCAGAGACATTATTTTGCCAACAACGGTCCATCTAGTCAAATCCATGGCTTTTCCAGTAGTCATGTATGGATGTCAGAGTTGGACCATAAAAAAGTTGAGCACTGAAGAACTGATGCTTTTGAACTGTGATATTGGAGACGACTCTTGGAGTCCCTTGAACTGCAAGGAGATAAAATCAGTCCATCCTAAAGGAAATCAGTCCTGAATATTCGTTGGAAGGACTAATACTGAAGTTGAAATTCCAATACTTTGGCCACTTGATGTGAAGAACTGACCCATTTGAAAAGAGTCTGATGTTGGAAAAGATTGAAGGCAGGAGGAGACAGGGCTAACAGAAGATAAGATGGTTGGATGGCACTACTGACTCGATGGACATGAGTTTGAACAAGCTCTGCGAGTTCGTGATGGACAGGGAAGCCTGGAGTGCTGCAGTCCATGGGGACACAAACAGTTGGACACAGCTGAATGACTGAACTGAATTATCAGATCTGTTGTATTCAGTCACCAAGTCATGTTCGACTCTGAAACCCCATGGACTGCAGAAAGTGAGGCTTCTCCACCCTTCACTGGTGTACTCTAACCATCTCATCCTCTGCCATCCTCTTCTCCTTTTGACTTCAATCTTTTGCATCAGTGTCTTTTCCAATGAGTTGGCTCTTCACTTATGATAGCCAAATCAGAGCTTCAGTTTCAATATCATTCCTTCCAATGAATATTCTGGATTGATTTCCTTTAGAATCGACTGATTTGACCTCCTTGCAGTCCAAGAGATTCTCAATAGTCTTCTCCATCACCACAGTTTCAATGCATCAATTCTACAACCCTTAAACTTCTTTTGGTCCCACTCTCACATGCATACATGACAACTGGAAAAAACATAGTGTTGACTATATGGACTTTTGTCAGCAAAGTGATGTCTTTGTATTTTAATACACTGTTTAAATTTGTTCTAGCTTTTCTTCCAAGGAAAAAGTGGCAGTCTTGATTCTAGGTTATGATTCATCCCATTCAGCATTTAGTATGATGCACTCTGCATATCAATTAAATGATGATATACAGCCTTGTCATACTCCTTTTCTAATTTTGAATCAGTCAGTTGTCCCATGTCCAGTTCTAATTGTTGCTCTTGACCTGCATACTGCTTTCTAAGCACAATAGGTATAATGCTCTGGTATTCTCATCTTTTTAAGAATTTTCTACAATTTGTTGTGACCTACACAGTCAAGGGCAAACATTTACTTGTTCCTGTAAATGAATAAGAATATATTGAATATTCTATTATATAAAAATATACATTATGTATTGTGGCATCTACATTTGGAGACTATTATTTTCAAACACTTCAGAAAAGTCATATAACTGATGAAAATTCTGTAAATAAAATATAGAAATTAAAGCAGTTAGTATAATTCATTTTATATATGGAACTTGAATATCCACAGATTTTCATCTCTGCTTGGTCCTGGAACCAATACTTTTTGATACTTAGAGATGACAATGTGTCAAATTGGCAACTGATATATAATTCATTGAGTGTATAAAAATCTTCTATGGCATTACATATTCTATCTAACAAGTATCCACTTGAAATTGTAATGCTCATGGGGTTCATAATTCTGTTGACTATAGCAGCATTTTGGTAAAGTTGTAGGGGGTGAAAGAATAGAGATGATGAAGAGAACACCAAAGAACATAAGAGAGAATTCTTGGAGGGTTTGCGTGAGTTTGAAGCATTAGGGTTGGTATGATACTAGTCGTTAGTGGGTATTAAGTGTTAGAGGTAATTATATTGTAAAAACACATTTAATTGCTTATGAAACAATTTAAGTTTTATATATTTCTTTTTGGCCTGGGATTCTTTAAAAGTAATTCTGATCTGGGACTGAACTGCTCAGGATTTAACCCTTCAGAAAACATAGTCACCATGAAGAGAGGTTTCATCACTCTTGCCAAGGCACTAATGTATCCACAAGTAACAAGATCTTCTGGAAGTAAAACTTATCAATGTGTGTTTGAATGTTGAAGTCAAATTGGGATAGTTTTAAAATACAGTTATTTTCCTATATCCTGAATTTTTCTGTGTGCATGTGTTAGAGTAACAACTACTAAATATTCTTACGTTTTAGAATCTTCAAATAATCAATGTATATGCCTTATTTCTATAACAACCCAATGTGGATGTTTTGGGTCAGATGTTTGGCCTGTGACTGAATTCAAAGCATTGCCTCTTTCTGTTTTTCAATTTTTTTCATCCACTGTGATCTTGGGATTTTCTGCTCTACCCAGCTGACAAAGTGGAAGGCAGTAGAGGAGGACATCTGTTTCTTAGAAAATGGAACCTGGCAGAAACACATCACTTCCTTCCATGTTCCATTAAGAATTAGTTATATTATCCTATCACATTGAAAGGGAGACTCAGATACATTGTCTTGATATTATGGAGTTTCCAAAAACAAATACCCACCCTGACAAGGTCAACAATTAGTTGAGAGTATTTCTCCATATCCAAGACAGACCATTTGCCGACCTACATTTATATTTTTATATGAAAATTCATTGCAAATAGTTAACCTCATCTATTTTAATACTCCATCATGAAACAAGTATCAGGGTCCTGAAGAATCATTTGATTTCCTTGTTAGCAGCAAAACTGAATAGTTTTGAACGTATTGCACGAAATCATAGTCTCAAGTGGGAGGTCCATGGTGGGAGCTCTCAAGGCTTCCAGAAATTCAGCCAGAAGCACCACTTAAGCTCATGCTCATGCTCATGCTGTCACTTCAGTCAGGTCTGACTCTCTGCGACTCCATGGACCATGGCCCACCAGGCTCCTCTGTTCATGGGATTCTCCAGGCAAGAGTACTGGAGTGGGTTGCCAGTACTTTTCCACCACTTAAGCTCAGTTTTCTCAATTTGTCTACATGGAAATTGTATTTTATTTAAATTTGCCATTTCTGAAAATACGAATACATTACTCAAGTGGAAATAGTTTTATTATAGAGATTAAATTCAAATAATCATTTATCCAATCCCAATTTTCAGTTTTGGGTCCTCAGTTATTAGTCAATTATTGCCTGTTTAGAATGTTTCAGAGCTCTCCAAGATCACCCTCATGTTTAGTGGTTCACTAGATGGACTCAGACTAACGTTTGAAAGTGAAAGTAAAGTTGCTCAGTCGTGTCCAATTCTTTACGACCTCATGGACTGTAGCCTATCAGGCTTCTCCATCCATGGGGTTTTCCAGGGAAGAGTGCTGGAGTGGATTGCCCATTCCTTCTCTAGGGGATCTTCCCCACCCAAGGATCAAACCCGGGTGCCCCGCATTTCAGGCAGATGCTTTATCATCTGAGCCACCAGGGAAGCCCAAGACTAAGGTTTATTACAGTGAAAAGATATATGATAGGATTAAGAAGAAAAAAAAAAAAAAAAAAGACAAAGTAGACAGTATCTGTAGAAACCTATAAACAGGGTTCATTGAGTTCTTTTCTTCTGATGATGGGGCAAATTAAGTATGTCCTTTCCAAAGCCATGAAAAAGTACATTAAAATGTTTGCATCTTTCTTTCCAGGGAAGCCCCTTAGTGACTCGGCTCCTGTAGTTTTAATGACCTGATCACATGTGTACCCTCTATCTCATCTTCAGAATTACACATTCTGAAAAGGAAAACAAGTAGTTACCATAAATCAGATTTTTACAGTCTACACAAAGTGATAGATCTTTAATCAGTTAGAAAATCGATCAAGACAGCAGTCACTGTCCAACCTTGCAAGCCAGCCTTTCTAAAGATAGCAATGGCAGATCTGCTATGTTAACTCTTTTCTGCACAACCACCAAAATATTTAATGTGTCAGAATGGCTGCAAAACCAAAAGTCTATAAGCAATAAATGCTGGAGAGGATGTGGAGAAAAGGGAATCTTCTTACACTGTTGGTGGGAATGCAAACTAGTACAGCCACTATGGAAAACAGTGTGGAGATTCCTTAANTTCATGTCGATGTATGGCAAAACCAATACAGTACTGTAAAGTAGAATAAAGTAAAAATTAAAAAAAATAAATTAAATAAAAAAATAAACCCTACAATGATCCTCTTCAATTAAGATAATTCATGTAAAGCAAGAAACGTTGAAGTAAAGGGAACTAATGAATTTTGAGTTCAAAATATGTATTGGAGTCTTTACTAGATAATTTAAATATATTAATTCAAGGAATAGTGAATTTTCCCTATGGCCACATAACTAATAACTGGGGACCCAAAACTGAAAATTGGGATTGGATAATTTTAGACTATACTTTTGTGCCTTCTCCCCAATGCTTAGAGAATGGCATGTATCTACAGTGTCCAGTATGATAGCCAATGATCATTAATCAGTGTGGCTAGACCAAATGGATATTCTATATAAGTGTGTGCATACACCAAATTTTGAAAACACAGGAAAAGAAAAAAAGAATGTAATGTATCTTTGTAATAATTTTAATAATTAAAAATAATTTTAATATTAAATATACTTGGACATATTTTGGCTATATTTATTAAGTTGATTTTATCTGTACTCATGTTTTTAATATGGGTAGAATAAAATTTTAAATCATGTGACTCATTATATTTCTTTTAGTCAGCACTGATCTATACATACAGGACCTACCACTGACAGTTACAAAAGCTATGACTCACAGACCTCACGGGGAAGCTGCTGTCTTCACACCAGAGGATGCACAGCCAACGAACTGCAGTCTTTCAAGAGAGTTGTATTCAAGAATTTCCACCTGGGGTCAGTCATGCTATAATACATATTTGCATTGATCTAGGCTCCTCCATTTGCAGATCTCTTTTCTGGGAACAGAAGAGAGGACACTGCTGAAGCAGTTTTCCAGATTTTGCACCTAGACTTTTTTTTTTTTTTATGTGAGGGCTGTGACTATGTAGATTCATTATTTCCCTACCCCTAACCCTTCCCTTTTCATACTTTTCGTACTGTTCATGGGGTTTTCAAGGCAAGAATACTGAAGTCGTTGGCCATTCCCTTCTCCAATGGACCACATTCTGTTAGACCTCTCCACCATGACCTGACCATTTTGGGTGGCCCCATATGACATGGCTTAATTTCATTGCGTTAGACAAGGCTGTGGTCCGTGTGATTAGATTGACTAGTTTTATGTGATTACGGTTTGTGTGTCTGCCCTCTGATGCCTCTTGCAACACCTACAATTTTACTTGGGTTTCTCTTACCTTGGACGTGGGGTATTTCTTCACAGCTTCTCTAGCAAAGCACAGCCACTGCTCCTTACCTTGGACGAGTGGTATCTCCTCACAGCCGCCCCTCCTGACCTTGAATGTGAGTAGCTCCTCTCGGCCTTCCTGCACCCACGCAGTCACCACTCCTTGGACATAGGATACTGAAAAAGGAACTCCCTAGGTCAGTAGGTGCCCAA
Organism: Neotragus pygmaeus; assembly: GCA_006410875.1. Lineage (NCBI taxonomy): Eukaryota > Metazoa > Chordata > Mammalia > Artiodactyla > Bovidae > Neotragus > Neotragus pygmaeus. The sequence goes on along the minus strand of SJYV01042705.1, from coordinate 5,621 downwards.
TATTCTACTAGAGATCAGTGGAGAAATAACTCCAGAAAAAATGAACAGATGGAGCCAAAGCCAAACCCAGTTGTGGATGTGACAGGTGATAGAAGCAAGGTCCAATGCTATAAGAGCAATATTGCATAAGAACCTGGAATGTTAGGTCCATGAATCTAGGCAAATTGGAGGTAGTAAAAAAGGAGATGGCAAGAGTGAACGTCTGCATTCTAGGAATCAGCGAACTAAAATGGACTGGAATGGGTGAATTCAACTCAGATGATCTTTATATCTACTACTGCGAGCAGGAATCCCTAGAAGAAATGGAGTAGCCATCATGGTCACCAAAAGAGTCAGAAACGCAGTACGTGGATGAAATTTCAAAAACAACAGAATGATCTCTGTTCATTTCCAAGGCAAACCATTCAATATCACAGTAATCCAAGTCTATGCCCCAACTAGTAACACTGAAGAAGCTGAAGCTGAAGAGTTCTATGAAGATTTCCAAGAGTTTTCAGAACTAACACCCAAAGAGATGTCTTCTTCATTATAGGGTTGCTGCTACTGCTAAGTCGCTTCAGTCGTGTTCGACTCTGTGCAACCTCATAGATGGCAGCCCACCAGGCTCTGCTGTCCCAGGGATTCTCCAGGCAAGAACACTAGAGTGTGTTGCCATTTATTTCTCTAATGCATGAAAGTGAAAAGTGAAAGTGAAGCCACACAGTCGTGTCCAAATCTTCACCATCCCATGAACTGCAGCCCACCAGGGTCCTCCATCCATAGGATTTTCCAGACAGAGTACTAGAGTGGGGTGCCATTGCCTTCTCAACATTATAGGGTACTGGAATGCAAAAGTAGGAAGTCTAGAAACACCTGGGGTTACAGGCAAATTTGGCCTTGGAATACAGAATGAAGCAGGGCAAAAGCTAATAAAGTTTTGCCAAGAGAACACACTGGTCATAGTAAGCACCCTCTTCCAACAACACAAGAGAATATTCTACACATGGGCATGACCAGATGGTCAACATTGAAATCAGATTGATTATATTCTTTGCAGCAAAAGATGGAGAAGCTCTATACAGTCAGCAAAAACAAGACCGGGAGCTGACTGTGACTCAGATCATGAACTCCTTATTGCCATATTCAGACTTAAATTGAAGAAAGTAGGGAAAAGCACTAGAGCATACAGGTATGATTTAAATCAAATTCCTTATGATTATACAGTGGAAGTGAGAAATAGATTTAAGGGACTAGATCCGATAGACAGAGTGCCTGATGAACTATGGACNTCTTCACGACCCAGATAATCATGATGATGTGATCACTAATCTAGAGCCAGACATCTTGGAATGTGAAGTCAAGTGGGCCTTAAAAAGCATCACTATGAACAAATCTAGTGGAGGTGCTGGAATTCCATTTGAGCTATTTCAAATCCTCATAGATGATGCTGTGAAGGTGCTGCACTCAATATGCCAGCAAATTTGGAAAACTCAGCAGTGGCCACAGGACTGGAAGAGGTCAGTTTTCATCCCAATTTCAAAGGCAATGCCAAAGAATGCTCACACTATTGCACAATTTCACTCATCTCACATGCTAGTAAAGTAATGCTCAAAATTCTCCAAGCCAGGCTTCAGCAATCCGTGAACCTTGAACTTCAAGATGTGCAATCTGGTTTTAGAAAAGGCAGAGGAACCAGAGTTCAAACTGCCAATATTCGCTGGATCGTGAAAAAGCAAGTCAGTTTCAGAAAAACATCTATTTCTGATTTATTGACTATGCCAAAGCCTTTGACTATGTAGATCACAAGAAACTGTGGAAAATTCTGAAAGAGATGGGAATACCAGACCACCTAACCTGCCTCTTGAGAAATTTGCGTGCTGGTTAGAAAGCAACAGTTAGAACTGAACACGGAACAACAGACTGGTTTCAAATAGGAAAAGGAGTATATCAAGGCTGTATATAGTCACCCTGTTTATTTAGCTTATATGCAGTCTACATTATGAGAAACGCTGGACTGGAAGAAGCACAAACTGGATTCAAGATTGCCGGGAGAAATATCAACAACCTAGATATGCAGATAACACCACACTAATGGCAGAAAGTGAGGAGGAACTAAAAATCCTCTTGATGAAAGTGAAAGAGGAGTGTGAAAAAGTTTGTCTAAAGCTCAACATTCAGAAAACGAAGATAGTGGCATCTAGTTTCATTACTTCATGGGAAATAGATGGGGAAACAGTGGAAACATTGTTAGGTTTTATCTTTTGGGACTCCAAAATCAATGCAGATGGTTACTGCAGCCATAAAATTAAAAGATGCTTACTCTTTAGAAGGAAAATTATGACCAACATAGATAGCATATTCAAAAGCAGAAACATTACTTTGCTAACAAAGGTCCATCTGGTCAAGGCAATGGTTTTTCCAGTGGTCATGTATGAATGTCAAAGTTGGACTGTGAAGAAAGCTAAGCACCTAAGAATTGATGCTTTTGAACTGTGGTTTTGGGGAATACTCTTGAAAGTCCCTTGGTTGCAAGGAGATCCAACCAGTCCATCCGAAAAAAGATCAGTCCTGGGTGTTCATTGGAAGGAGTGATGCTAAAGCTGAAACTCGAATACTTGGCCCACCTCATGTGAAGAGTTGACTCATTGGAAAAGACTCTGATTCTGTGAAGGATTGGGGGCAGGAGGAGAAGGGGATAACAGAGGATTAGATGGCTGGATTGCATCACTGACTTGATGGACATGAGTTTGGGTGAACTCCGGGATTTGGTGATTGACAGGGAGGCATGCTATTCTGCAATTCATGGGATTGCAAAGAGTTGCATACAACCAAGCGACTGAACTGAACTGAACTGTTTTCTTTCCCCAAGTTTTCTGATCCATAAATCATCTAGAGTCTTTTATCCAGAGTCTATCAGCACCAAGGCAATTCCGCTTGTCTATCTTACACATTACTTGATCCACACTTATGCCAATATTCAGGGAAGAAAGAAGTTGGCAGCATTCTATTTCTGGACAGTTGCTTATACTATTATACTTAGTGAGTAAAAACTTGATCATTATTTGTCTTAATTGACCACCTAAACATCTGGCAACTCTGACCAACTTTATTAAATATTAGATCCCCTTCCTTGTGAGAACTATAGTTTTATATTTTTCTGAATATCAATGTCCAGATCTTTTTACTTCCAATTTACCTTGATTCATGGTCCTAACATTCCAGGTTCCTATGCAATATTGCTCTTTACAGCATCAGACATTAGTCTATCACCAGTAACTTCCACAACTGAATTTGTTTTTGCTTTGGCTCCATCCCTTCATTCAGTATAGTCAAGGCTTCAGTTTTTCCAGTAGTCATGTACGGATTTGAGAGTTGGACGGTGAAGAAAGCTGAGCACTGAAGAATTGATGCTTTTCAACTGTGGTTTTGGGGAAGACTCTTGAGAGTCCTTGGACTGCAAGGAGCTCCAACCAGTCCATCCTAAAAGAGATCAGTCCTGGGTTTTCATTGGAAGGACTGATGTTGAATACGAAACTCCAATATTTTGGCCACCTCATGCAAAGAGTTGACTCATTGGAAAAGACCCTGATGCTGGGAGATACTGGGGGCAGGAGGAGAAGGGGACAACAGAGGATGATATGTCTGCATGGCATCACCAACTCAATGGACATGAGTTGGGTAGACTCTGGGTGTTGGTGACGGACAGGGAGGCCTGGTATGATGAGATTCATGAGGTTGTAAAGAGTTGGAAACGACTGAGCGACTGAACTGAACTGAACTGAGTTCATTTCACACTGTTATATATTTTGATTTCCTGCCCTGTCTCCAACATTAAAGTTACTTAAAGACAGCAGCCATACCTAATTTTCTGTCCCAACACGTTAAGATATGCCTTTTCCATAGAAGAGTCTCAAATGTTTGTCAATTAAATGGAGAAATGTACTTGTATCAATTAATACAGGTATTAAGTGGTAAATAAATGATTCAAATGTTAGTTTTCTGATATTAGGGTTAAGGGATCTTCACGCTGGGATTGTTACCTATATTTTGAATTTGTGGCAGGTGCATGGTCAGAAAAGAACAGATAAGGAAGCATAATTCTAAGGTCATAGAAGTTTTTCAATACCTATATACATCTTATAGTACTTTATTCTATATTATTTCTTGATTAAATAGATGAATTTGTTATTTTTTATTTTATATAAATCAAACATCAACCTCAGTAGGCTAAACTCAAGGCATCAATAAAGCTGAGTTTCTTTCTGAAGGCTCTGTATGAACATCTGTTTGTCTTTTGGCAAAAGACAAAATCTGTTTGTCTGTTGGAACTCTGAAAATGGGACCCAGAAAACTCGGTGGTCACAAGATTTCAGCCGCTTTTGATATATGGTAAAGTTTGAGAACATTCTAAACTAGTTTAATGCTTAATAAGCTTCTAGGAGGTAGCTATATATAAGTCTGCAGTAATCTAACTACTCTTCAATAGCATAGCAATTCTAGAAGTCAGAGAAGGTCGAAGTATAAGTGCTTATAAAGGCTAAATGTCTGGGTACCTTTGTTATCCTTATTAATTTCAGAGAGAGTAGAAAATAATTGAAATAGCTATCATCTCAAGTTGCAGCTCAGAGGGTAATTGAAAGTAAGTTTTCAAGGAGGAGGAAGATAAAAATACCATATTACACAAATTGCATTTTAAATACATTTAAGGAAAAAATGATTTCCTGAAGCTGATGACACCTAGTATTATGAATTGTAGTATTTTGATAAGTCACTTCTGTTTTTAATCCATTTTTGTTTTCCATCTAATTATTAATTATTTAATCGATTTCTATGACCAATCACTAAGAATATCATTGAGTTATATTATGGACAGAAAAGTGTGTATGGTACAGTTACTGCCCTGGAAAACTGAAAATACTGAGTCAGAGGTATGACTAATATTTCAAAAAGCATTTAAAGACAATATTCTGCCACATAAAATTATTACAGAAAAATTGTTCACTTAGTAATATAATTGAAGTGGTTGTCACAATTTGAGCAGATCTCACGAATATTTCCAGAATTCAAAAATATCTTTGAATTTCTTGGCTAGATATGCACTTTATTTGTCAAAGTAAATGCTTCAAGTGAATCTAGCTGATAAAAAATATCCATCCCTCTCCCTTACTCAACTGCCATCTGTACTTTTTATTCTGCTCTTATGATACAATGTTAAGTTTTACACATCTACATTTCCATAGGAAAATGACAGGTGGACGTTGGCTTGGCACTTATCAGCCTGGTATTGGAATTAGCAGATGGCCCAGCCCTAACCCCTAGGCTGTCATGTTCTCCTGTTGAATGCAACTTTATAGAACCCTAATCTCAAACAAGGCAATTTTGTGACTGTGACAGGTCAAGACAAAACACAGAAGAGCCTCATAAGCATATCTCATTAGAGAAAAGCAGTAATTATATCCAAATCATAAAATTGTTCATCCATCCTCCTTGACTGTATCTATTATGAATAGTATCATTTAGTTTTAAGTCCAATTCAGTTCAGTTCAGTTGCTCAGTCGTGTCCGACTCTTTGAGACCCCATGAATCACAGCACGCCAGGCATCCCTGTCCATCACCAACTCCCGGAGTTCACTCAGACTCAC
>SJYV01042703.1:11583-29218 GCA_006410875.1 Neotragus pygmaeus | reverse complement strand
GCCCTGGGATTTCTTTGGAAAAAATGATGCTAAAACTGAAACTCCAGTACTTTGGCCACCTCATGTGAAGAGTTGACTCATTGGAAAAGACTCTGATGCTGGGAGGGATTGGGGGCAGGAGGAGAAGGGGACGACAGAGGATGAGATGGCTGGATGGCATCACTAACTCGATGGCAGTGAGTCTGAGTGAAGTCCGGGAGTTGGTGATGGACAGGGAGGCCTGGAGTGCTGCGATTCATGGGGTCGCAAAGAGTCGGATACAACTGAGCCACTGAACTGAACTGAACTGAGAACATTTTCCTGGTCCCTTCCCTAAATCAGAAAGTTTATTAAACTATTCGACACTATATATCAAACTTTAACCAGGCTTCCTGAGATATTAAAAGTCTTATACCTGAGAAGAGTGGGCATGAGCTCATCACAGTGGATGCAGTAACTAGTGACAGCAGCGGCAACACAGGTGATTCCCACACTTGCCAAAGCCACACGCAGAGCCTGCATTTCTGGAGAGAGGACGATCAGTAGGGTTAAGACAACTGTGTGGACACAATCAGCATCCAGCAAGTTTAGTCAAGACCAACAGCTCTATAGACTATTTGAACGCTGGTTGTAGAAAATATTACAATAGCAGAGATCATGGAGTATTTTGTAATTTGAGCAATATAAAATTATCAACATAGGTTGTAAAATGTACATAAAATGATCTGGATTAATTATAGCAAATCTCTCTGCATATCTGAGATTTGCCAGAGAACAGGAAGAAAACGTGAGTCTGGCAGATATTTGCATCTACTTATTCTGTCCTATACTTATTACATTTTTATTGTAGAAGGTAGGGTTGTCATGTAGAAAACTCAGCTTTAGAGTTAAGGACTTCACAATTAAAGTGTAGAATTTAAAGTGAGACAACAAAAGGACACAGACATAGAGAATGGACTTTTGACCTCTGAGGGAGTAGGAGAGGGCGGGATGATTTGGGAGAATGGCATTGAAGCATATATACTATTATGTAAGAAATGAGGCGCCGGTCTATGTTCGATGCAGGATGCAGGATGCTTGGGGCTGGTGCAAGGGGATGATCCAGAGAGACGTTGTGGGGTGGGAGGTGGGAGGGGGATTCAGGATTGGGAGCTTGTGTACACCTGTGGTGGATTCATGTCGATGTATGGCAAAGCCAACAGAGTAATGTAAGGTAAAATTAAATAAATAAATAAATAAAGTGGGCAGTCATCCTGGGTTCCTCGGGATTTAGGAGGTTTTAGCAATGTGGGATTTTCATTGAAAAAAATTAGGCAAACCTCAGTGAGTCACTGACCTAGTGTAGAAACAGCATTGCCATAGGTATGGCACCAGAGAGTAATAGGAAGACAGGACTGCTCATTTAGTGGAAAGGCTAAAGAGAACCCAGGTCTACATCAGTGTTAGACATGAGGAACCAAGAAAGGAAACTTCTGTTTGGATAATGGGGCCATTAAAAAAATTTGGAGAAACAGTTCTCTGCACAGTATAAAAAGGAATCTAGTTATGACTTTATAATATTGTAAAGAACACTCTTGTAAGGGAGTAAGCTTGTGTCACTAGTGACATTCTGAGGAGCAGAGCCCGCCCATATCTAATGCTGTGCAGCACATTCCTGCACTGGGAGATGGGGAAGTATTGTGTCCACTATGGTTCTCCTAATCAATACATATTTTTGCTCTATTAACGTATAAAGTAATCTAACATGGAATGGACAGGGATTTTAATCTGCTTAAATCCTGTTCCTGCTGTTTACTCCTTCATTCCTTGGAAAAAGGAGATTTTTTTTTTTTTTCATTTCCTGGGAGAGTACCATAAGCAACAGCTGTAGTCATGGTGACTTAACAGCCCACTCACATGTGTATATACTAGAGGTGCGAAAGCGGACCAGTCATCAAAGGTGCTAACAAAGAGTGCAAAAAAAGGGGTGATCATACTGGGATATAAGTGCATACTGGGATGTAAGTGATCGTCATCTGGGATATAAGTGCAAAGCCTCAGCCCTCCCCCCATACTTGTTATTCAAAGTGTGAATGGACAAAGGACAAAAGAACAAGTGCTCCCTAGGGAGATAGTCTGGAATAAATGCTACTGGTTTATAGACACTTCCATGATCTGATGAAGATGTCTTATTTGTCCTTCACCGACCTTTGTTTATTTCCCCAAAAAATATTAACAGAAAATCTCATAAATCATCAGATTGTTTTGAGGGAATACTTAGCTCAAAATATGAACCTCTCTTTAAACCTAATTTCAGACAAGTGTGACCAATTACAGTCCCTGAAGGATGGGGAAAAGTCCCTTCCTTTCCCCAAAGTCCACTCTCCCCTCACCTTGGGGCACAAATGTGTTGGCCAAAATGGAAAGTCCCACCAGGAACAAGAAAAACATCTGTGTTGGTCGACGGCCCTTGTAATTCAGTACTACAAGTGCAAGACATCGGGCTAAGGTGGTGAGAGCTCCAAAGATGACCTGGAACAGGAATATATTGCTTCCAAAGTGCTGTAGATTCATAGAGATGCCATAAAGGGGTACTGTGACAGCAAATCTGCAGTGAACAAAAGAAGAGAGACGCAAGCCGTAAGATTGAGAGCCCAGGTGCTGCAGCTGATGCTTTTATCCACCCAGGCAGCTAAAGAATAAAGTCTCAATCTAGTTTCTTCAATTTTAGATGGTCAAGTTACCATAAATAATTACATGGCTATAAATGAAAACAATATTCCTTTTGTCCTTTTTGGAGTCTCTAAGCAAAGAGTTGTCAGTAAAAACATAATGTGACTCAATCGCCAAACTGGATGGCACAGAGAATTTGAGAACATAAGCATTAAAACTAAAAATTTAGGGAAATAACTTCTTTTTGAGGGTTGTCTGCATGCAGAGAGTCCTCCCTTTCTTCCCCCAAAGCCAATACTGTAAAGCACTTCCCTTTTCTCAACTAGTGACTGGAACTGCAAAGAAGCTACCTGTGTCCCCTTGACTCGGCAGCATAGTATGCTGGTGTCCAAACAGAATTCTGGGAAATTTAAAGTTCATATCAGATTTCATGGGACTAAAAGAAAATGTAAGAATGCAGGAAAGCAAACATGCACCAACATACCACCAGATATGGAATCAAAGATCCCTTGTGAGGATCTACCTTTTAACCAAGGAGCACCTAAGGGAATGGAATCCACCTTAAGGATCTACTTCACCAGAGAGATCTAGACTGAGGCGCTGCCAGAGCAATTGCAAACAGGGCTTGTCTTGACCATTATCTGTACTTCTCCCTTCCATTCTGATCATCTATGATTCAGAAACGTAAGTTCATGTCCTAGTGGATATGAAAAGGTCAAAGAAGCACAATGTAGTTAAGTGAATCAGCAGTCTACTGAGATATGTCTGGGAAGAGATAAAATGTACTGTTCAATAGTCACTTTCCTAAGTTTGGCAGTGATATATACTGTCCTGTGTGCTTTTTTGGTCCATGTGCATACATCTTCAAAAATTCAGAATCTAAAATTTCTCCTCCCGACTCTATCAAAGCATTCCCTCAAGAGATAACAAACAAGACTTTCACAGAAGGCCATGTGCTAACACACAAAAAAAATGTATCGAAATTGTAAACAAAAGTCCATCAATATTGAAGTACATATAAACATTGTAGTATATTCATGGAATGGGAAACAGAAACACTAGGGAGGAGAATCATCTACTGTTACATGCAACCGAATGCATGAATCTACATGAGTGAGCATGATACACCAGGCCATTCCAGAACTCTTTATAATTTACATTATGTGAAGCTCGAGATGAGGGCACACACGTCTATAGTGAAGGAGAGCAGAATAGCTGTTAAGTTTTGTTTGGCAAAGGAGAGGGTGGTTGAGGAGAGAATAGGGGTAGTGCTGGTGGTGGTGGTACTGGGGGACTCCATGGGATTTACAATTTTCTACCTTGATCTGTATGTTGGTTACATTTTTACATACTGACATACTCATTGATTTACATATGTATTCCTGATCTCTTCGTGTTTCTGTTTACAACACTTGCATTAATGAAAACTGAAAGAAAAAATAAAGACAATTAAGTAAGCAAATCTGTACTGCAATAGAAGTTCTCAACATCAATGAGGAGACTGATATGACATAATGAACTGTTCATAATATAGTCAGCTCCATGTGAGTCTTATTTGCTGTGTTTTCCTCATCTTTCTTTTTAAATTTTTTTATTGAAGGATAATTGCTTTACAAAATTTTGTTGTTTTCTGTCAAACCTCAACATGAATCAGACATAGGTATAAATATCTTCTCCCTTTTAAACCTCCCTCCCATCTCCCTCCCCACCCCACCCCTCCAGGTTGATACAGAGCCCCTGTTTGAGTCTCCTGAGCCATACCNTCTGTGGCTTTATCCAGGCACTGGTTACTGTTCACATGCTGCAGGGTCAATTTCACCGGGTCATACTCCCATAGCTGGTTGCCTTTTAGGTGGTGGCACTTGAGCATTGTGACTGGGCCATTAAGTTTGGAGACATCCAAGCAAAGGTCATCTGTTCTAATTTCTTTGTTGGCAGTGTAAGAGAAAACCTGATTACCTCCCATTCCGTGACAGTTAAAAATTCCAACTTTTTCATTCTCTTTTCTAGTCATGTTATCTAGATACTGATTTGTTTCCACATTTCGTATCTCTCCCAAAGAGAAATAGTGACGTGGAATCTGAGAATCAGGATAAATATTCTCTAGGTACCAAGAGAATGGTCTGCATTGGAGTTTGTGCCTTAAACCAAGCCTTGATGATATATCTCCATAATCTACCTTTGTAACACCTGGAGAAATTATATAGAAGAAATTCTTGAATTCATCCATCCATACTTCTGCAAGTTGTCTGTTATTTTTATTGCTAATCTGCCCTGTGCCTCCTGGAAATGTGTAGGGTGTAGCTTTCCGAAACACATGTCCCACACGTGAGCAAGTAACAATCTCCAAAGTTCCTCCACACTGTCAAATCCTAAAGGAAATTTCTAGGTTTTTCTCCTCCCCAAATATCCATTCCAGCATCATATGTTCCAATTTCCTGAAAGTAATCTCTGTCTATTGAAAAAAGGCCTCCTGCCATAGTAGGTGTTCTCATAGGAAGAGTCCGATCACCTTTCCTTCTGTCCATTTTTCTCTGGGGAACAGGATACCAGCGAAAGTTGAGCTTCCAGTCGAGCCCACCGTAGGTCATGTCAGAACCTGCCATGTACTCAAAAGTGTCATCACTGATCACATCTATGATGGGACAGACCACTGTCTTCCTGTCATGTTTGATCCTGGCTAAGAGAGGCTCCAGCCACCCCACTGTGCACTCACAGTGCGCATCTAAAAAGGTGATCACTTGGCCTTTAGACACAGCAGCGCCTTTTAACCTAGCTCTGATCAATCCAGAATGCTGCTCCATTCGAATAAGGTGAACAGGTACTTTTAATTTTTTCACGTAACTCTCTAGAGGTCTTTTTTAAAAGTCTCTTTCACTAGCATCATCTACTAGGACAATTTCTTCTAGCATGTGTCTTGGTGAGCGATTAATGATGCTGTGGACAGTTTGCAGAAGTGTGCTCCAAGCCTCATTGTGGAAAACAATCACCACACTGGTTGTAGGAAGGTTATCTGGATACACTTTTGTTTTACACCCTTCTAACCTAACATCTGGTAAAGATATGTTGAGTGCAATCATCTTATTTGCCATTAAATTGAACTGATTGATTTTAAACATCTCTTTCATGTTTTCTGATCCTCTTTAGGAATGACGACTGGTTTCCCCATTTCTCCAGGACCTTCATGAGGCTTTTGTACTGGCTCTAGAACATCCCCAGCAGGAAGTCCTCTCTCTTATTTTTCATCACATTTGCTGCATTCACTGAAATAAAGCAGCAGGAACATATCCAAGAGTACCCAAATCAAGGAGGTGGCTAGGACCACCTTGCAGTATGCAAATTTCCTCATGGCACTTTAAGTCAAATGCAAAATTTTAAAATATATATATGTAAATATACAAAGATCATGAAAATTACTCCAATCCAGTTTCCTCAGAAATCACTTTCATAACCCCAAAGTGGCTTTTCAAATGAATTCACATCCCAAATCCACATGTCCCACATCTCCTGCTTGCTCCGCGCGGTGGCGGCAGAGGCAGTGGGCGCTCCTCAGGGCCGGCCCAGGCGGTTGCAGCGTGGTCCCGCGGGCCACAGCACTGGCGTTACTCTTGTTGTATTCTTTAAAGTATGTTTTTATCTGATATGAGGATTGCTACTCCAGCTTTCTTTTGCTTCCCATTTGCATGAAATATATTTTTCCATCCCCTGACTTTCAGTCTGTATGTGTCTTGAGGTCTGAAATGGGTTTCTTGTAAGCAGCATATATATGGGTCTTGTTTTTGCATTCATTCAGCCAGTCTCTTTTGGTTGGAGCATTTAATCCATTTACATTTAAAGTAATTATTGATGTGTATGTTCCTATTAGGGCTTCCCTGGAGGCTCAGATGGTAAAGTGTCTGCCAGCAATGCGGGAGACCCGGGTTTGATTCCTGGGTCGGGAAGATCCCCTGGAGAAGGAAATGGCAATCCACTCCAGCACTCTTGCCTGGAAAATCCCATGGACGGAGGAGCCTGAGAGGCTACAGTCCATGGGGTCACAATGTTCCTATTGCCATTTCCTTAATTGTTTGAGGTTGAGTTTGTAGATCTTTTTTCTTCTCTTGTTATTTCTTGACTATATAGGTCCCTTTAATATTTGTTGTAAAGCTGGTTTGGTGATACTGAATTCTCTTAACTTTTGTTTGTCTGAAAAGCTTTTTATTTCTCCATCAATTTCGAATGAGATCCTTGCTGGGTACCGTAATCTTGGTTGTAGGTTTTTGCCTTTCAGTACTGTAAATATATCCTGCCATTCCCTTCTGGCCTGCAGAGTTTCTGCTGAAAGATCAGCTGTTCGGTGTATGGGGTTTGCCTTGTATGTTACTTGTTGTTTCTCCCTTGCTGCTTTTAATATTCTTTCTTTGTACTTAGTGCTTTGTTGGAGAAGGAAATGGCAACCCACTCCAGTGTTCTTGCCTGGAGAATCCCAGGGATGGGGGAGCCTGGTGGGCTGCTGTCTATGGGGTCGCACAGAGTCGGACACGACTGAAGCGACTTAGCAGCAGTGCTTTGTTAGTTTGTTTAGTATGTGTCTTGGTGTGTTTCTCCTTGGGTTTATTCTATATGGGAGTCTTTGTGCCTCTTGGACTTGATTGACTCTTTCCTTTTCCATGTTGGGGAAATTTTCAACTATAATCTCTTCAAAAATTTTTTCATAAACTTTGTTTTTTTCTTCTTCTTCTGGGACCCCTATAATTCAAATGCTGGTACATTTGATATTGTCCCAGAGGTCTCTGAGACTATCCTCAGTTTTTTTCATTCCTTTACTTTATTCTGCTCTTCAGAAGTTATTTCCACCTTTTTATCTTCCAGCTCACTGATGCATTCTTCTGCTTCAGATATTCTGCTATTGATTCCTTCTAGAGTATTTTTAATTTTGGCGATTGTGTTGTTTGTCTCTGTATGTTTATTCTTTAGTTCTTCTAGGTCTTTGTTAATTGATTCTTGTATTTTCTTCATTTTGTTTTCAAGGTATTTGATCATTTTTACTATCATTATTCTGAATTGTTTTTCAGGTGGTTTGCCTATTTCCTCTTCATTTATTTGGATGTCTGTGTTTCTAGTTTGTTCCTTCATTCGTGTAGTATATCTCTGCCTTTTCATTATTTTTTTTAACTTATTGTGTTTGAGGTCTCCTTTTCCCAGACTTCAAGGTTGAATTCTTTCTTTCTTTTGGTTTCTGCCCTCCTAAGGCTGGTGCAGTGGTTTGCGTAAGCGTCATGTAGGGTGAGATTTGTGCTGAGTTTTTGTTTGCTTGTTTATTTGTTTTTTTGTTTTGTTCTGTTTTGTTTTTCCTCTGATGGGCAAGGCTGAGTGAGGTGGTAGTCCTGTCTGCTGATGATTGGGTTTTTATTGTTTTGTTTGTTGTTTAGATGAGGCGTCCTCATCTAAACAGTGTAGTGCTCACAGGGTGCTACTGGTGGTTGGGTGATGCGGGGCTTGTATTCAAGTGGTTTCCTTTGTGTGAGTTCTCACTGTTTGATACTCCCTCAGGTTAGTTCTCTGATATAAGTCTAGGGTCTTGGAGTAGGTGCTCCCACTCCAAAGGCTCAGGGCTTGACTTCTGGTCAGGGACAAAGATTCCACAAGTGGCTTGTTATGGAATGAAGTGAGATTGAAACAAAAATGCAAAAATGAGAAACCAAAGATGAACCTCAGACAAATGGCAGTTACAAAGTCAGGCAAATAATAATCAAAATAATGGAATATACACATATACATGTATACCCATAAGCAAAGTGAAAACAGTCCAACAAAAATAAAGTACAGTAGATTGACCTGGCAAACAAAGAAATCAAAAATTACATTTACCAGTTAAGAACAAAACTAACTAAAAGACAAACTGGAAAACAAAACTAAAGCAAGGTGCCAAGTGGGGAATAAAGCAATGAAAACAAAACTAACAATTATGTTGCAAAGAAAGGAAAGAGAGACAGGAAAGAAAGAATAGATATGCAAAGTTAAATAGAGGTAGATGAAGATTTGTATACATTAATGATTAACTGCAAGGGGAAAAGAACAGTAGGAAAAGCAAACAAAGGAATAAATGTAGAAAAATAGTTATAGGTTTAAAAGATTAAAATTTTAAAAAGAGGAAAAAAAAGGGGGGGACAACTTCACAGAACTGCAAAAGCCCAATATAGAGGCAGAGGTTTATATCAACAATAAAAAAATGTCACTGAAAAAAAAAAAAGCTCAAAAGCTTTATTAGGTTTCATAGTGCCAATAAAATTGACAACTACAGCAGACGGGGGGAAAGAGGAAAAATAAAAATCCAAAAGAATCTACAGAACAAGTCAAAATGTAAGAATAATGAAAGTTTTTCTTGAGTCACTGCTGTCAGAGTCCTTTCCCTCGCTGGGAGTCATAGTCCACCTTACCTCCCAAGGCTGCTCTCCAACACTTTGCTGACCTCTGGACCTGCTGTGGGGGCAGCTCAGATTCTAATTTGGCCTTACTCCTATGTGTTCTTGCTTCCAAGGCCCACAGCTATCAGAACTAGTGTGTTTTCTTTTGTGAGAGCTCTCAACAACCTTTTATATACTCCATAGACATAGAGTCCACTTAGTTGATTGTGTGGATTTAATCTGCAGCTTGTACAGCTGGTGGGAAGGTTTTGGGTATTCTTCCTTAGCCACACTGCCCCTGGGTTTCAACTGTGGTTTTATTTCCACCTCTACATGTGGGTCATCCACTGGGGTTTGCTTCTGAGGTTGTCCTGGAGGTTTTGGGTTTGCCTCTGTGAAGGCCAGGTGTGGAGGTGGTGCAGCTGCTTGAATCACAGGGGTTCTGGCAGCACCAGGTACATAGGGAAGTTGGCAGCTAGAGCAGCAGGAAATATAGTGATCTGGAAGGGTATGGCAGTCAGTATTGGCCAATATGCTCTGGTATTCTTGCCTGGAGAACCACCCTCCCTGACAAGGAAGCCTGACAGGTCACAGTCTACAGGGTCATAAAGAGTTGGACATGGCTGAAGTGACCTTGTGTGCATAGATGCAAGACTTTTTTTGCCTGTGGCAGCTCTGCTCCGGTGAGAGTTGAGCATGAAGGTGGCGCAGCTGCTTGGCTTGCAGGGACCCTGGAGGCACTCTGGACTGCCTCTGCTGCAGGAGTTATGGCCCTATCAGAGTCTTTCTTCGAGCCTCCTGTAGCTGGCACTCAGAAGGCCTCTTTGGCCATTCTTTCCTCGTAGCTCCACCCGTTCAGGCCCCTGCAGGACTCCCTTGCCTGGGGTCCTTCCTCTCTTGTTCTGTGCATCAGGCACATAGAGGGGCCCCCCTGGCTGGAGTCCTACTCTGTAGAGCGGCATATCAGTCACTAAAAGGAGCACGCTGGGTGGGGGCCTGCTCTGCAGTTCAGTGCGTCAGGCATTTGATGGGCCAGGCTCCCTATTGTTCAGCTACTGATGCTGGCGTGTGGGGAGAGAGAGAGGCTGTGGTGATGGCTCCACCCGCTATGTGTGACTCAGCAGTATCGCCTTGCTTCCATGGCTGCCAGGCTTTCCTCCACCGGCATTCCCCATCACAATCTATCCCCTGCCTAACCTCCTCTCAATCTGTCTCTCCATAGTCAACAGCAGCCCTCACCCTGGGATCACTCCACAATCCCCTAACTCCAGGTCCCAGCCACTATGCCTTCCAGGGGACCCACATCCCTGTCCAGGGTATGTATGGCTGCAGCAAGGACTGTCTGATTCTCATTCCATTTAGCCTGCCACAGACCAGCTGTTTCACTCTCAGCCTTAAATGTTTCTCCTCTGACTCAGACAATTGTCCCATTGTGGGGACTGGACCCCTGCTTCAATTGCCTCTCCCACCAAAGGCAGATCCAGTCCTACTAACACTTCTATTTTCTCCCCTAGTTCCTTCATCCTACGGTGTTTTGCATGATTCTATATATTCTTTTCCACTGGTCAGGTACTCCTGCCTGCTCTCAGCTGGTATTCTGCATGCACTTCTGTGTCTGAAGGTGTATTCCTGATGTATCTGTGGAGAAAGATGTACTCCACATCCACCTACTTCTTCACCATCTTGTTCTCTCTTCCTCATCTTTTAACCACAAATAAGCCCTCCCTCTCACCAACACCATCATAACCTTTTGTAACAAACAGATTCATGTTCCCATTCAAGTTGTCATACATTGTGGGTAGCCCACCTCACAAAGAGGAGGAGACAGATCCTTTTACGCAGGTTGGGTGTGCGGAAAAAGTCAAACACAGTAGTTTTGGTCTGTGCTCCCTCCAGTTCTTCCTGCATGGTCACTCTCAAACCCTTGAACAAAAGCAAACAAGTATCATTTGCTAGTATAGTGCCAGGTATTGTGATGAGTGCCAGTAGGATAGGAGAGATGTGTGTCCTTTCTTTCGAGTGTAATATATTCAGGTATGACCTAAATCAGATCCCTTACGATTATACAGTGGAGGTGACAGATAGATTCAAGGGATTAGATCTGATAGACAGCATGCCTGAAGAACTATGGGTGGAGGTTCATAATATTGTAAGGAGGTGGAGACCAAAACCATCCCAAAGAAAAAGAAATGCAACAAGGCAAAGTGGTTGTCTGAGGAGGCTTCACAAATAGCTGAGAAAAGAAGAGAAGTGAAAGGTAAAGGAGAAAGGGAAAGATATACCCATCTGAATGAAGAGTTCCAGAGAATAGCATTAAGTGATAAGAAAGCCTTCTTAAGTGAACAATGCAAAGAAACAGAGGATGGGAAGGACAAGAGATCTCTTGGGATGGGAAGGACAAAAGATCTCTTCAAGAAAATTGGAGATACCAAGGGAACATTTCCTGCAAAGATGTGTACAGTAACGGACAGAAATGGCAAGGACCTAACGGAAGCAGATGAGATTAAGAAGAGGTGGCATGACTACACAGAAAAACTACACAAAAAAGGTCTGAAGGACCCAGATAACCACAATGGTGTGTTTATTTAGCTAGAGTGAGACATCCTGAAATGTGAAGTCAAGTGGACCATAGGAAGCATTATTACAAATAAAGCTAGTGGAGGTGATGGAATTCCAACTGAGCTGTTTAAAATCCTAAAAGATGATGTTGCTAAAATGTTGCACTCAATATGTCAGTAAATTTGTAAAACTCAGCAGTGACCACAGGACTGGAAAAAGTCAGTTTTCATGCCAATCCCAAAGAAAGGCAATGCCAAAGAATGTTCACACTACTGCACAATTACACTCATTTCACATGCTACAAGGTGATTCTCAAAATCTTTCAAGCTAGGCTTCAAAGTACACAAAATGAGAATTTCCAGATGTACAAACTGAATTTAGAAAAAGCAGAGGAACCAGAGATCAAATTGCCAACATCTGCTGGATCATAGAAAAGGCAAGGAAATTCCAGAAAAACACCTGCTTCCACTTCATTTACTATGCTAAAACCTTTAACTTTGTGGATCACAACAAATTGTGGAAAATTCTTCAAGAAATGGGTATGCCATACCACCTTACTGGCCCCTTGAGAAACCTATAGGCAGGTCAAGAAACAACAGAATGGACATGGAACAATGAACTGGTTCAAAACTGGGAAAGGAATGCATCAAGGCTATACATTGTGACCCTGGTTATTTAACTTACATGCAGAGTACATCATGCAAAATGCCAGGATATAAGACTCACAACCTGGAATCAAGATAGCCAGGAGAAATATCAACAACCTCAGATATGCAGAAGATACCACTCAAATGGCAGAAAGTGAAGAGGAACAAAAAAACTTCTTGATGAGTGTGAAAGAGGAGAGTGAAAAAGCTGGCTTAAAATGCAGCATTCAAAAAACTAAGATCATGGCATCCAGTCTCATCACTTCATGACAAATAGTTAGGGAAAGGGGGGGAAAGTGGAAACAGTGGCAACTTTTATTTTCTTGGCTCTAAAATCACTATAGATGGTGACTGTAGCCATGAAATTAAAAGACACTTGCTCCTTGGAAGAAAAGTGATAAACCTCGACATTCCGTTAAAAACCAAAGATATCACTTTGCTGAAAAAGGTCCACATAGTCAAAGTTATGGTTTTGTAGTCATGTACAGATGTGAAAGTTGGACCTTAAAGAAAGCTGAGCACTGAAAAATCTATGTTTTTGAATTGCATGCAAGAAACTCTTGAAAGTCCCTTGGGCAGCAAGGAGATCAAACCAGTCAGTCCTAAAGGAAATCAACCCTGAATATTCATTGGAAGGACTGATGCTGAAGCTCCAATACTTGGCCACCTGCTGCAAATAGCTGACTCATTGGAAAAGACCCTGATGCTAGGAAAGACTGAGGGCAGGAGGAAAAGGGGGTGATAGAAGATGAGATAATTGGACAGCATCACTCAACGGAGATGGGTTTGAGCAAACTCCGGGAGATAGTGAGGGATAGGGAAGACTGGTGAGGTGCAGTCCATGGGGTCACGAAGAGTTGGACATGACTTAGCAACTGAACAATATTACACATGCAATCACGGGTGTGATGTTGATATGATGGAGTAGGTAAGGAGTTAAGGGATACTCCAGGAAATTAAATGGCAACCATTAAATTTTGAAAATGAGAGCACAGAGGGGTCAGGGCATCCTGGAGAGTACATAGGATATACAGTCAGATCAGGAAGTGAGCTAAAGGAAGAAGCTTTGTACAGTGCTCAAAGCTTCTTCTCTATGAGCTTTATGGCCTTTATGGCCATAAAGAACTAGGGAATTTGTATTCTCAGCTAGCTGCCCTTGTTAGAAAAGCAGCTTGCCTATCTCATTAGGAGAAGGCAGGCGTCAGTTTATGACTCCCATTCAGCAATAACCACCTTCCCTTTCTGCTCACCTCCATGTTCAGGGTTGCCTCGGCATTCTTCATCTCATTTCTGCGTGCAACTTTCTTAAGTTCCCTTAATCCTTCATCTGTTTTATTGGTAATAATCAGCCACCGTGCAGATTCCACCAGCCACCTGATGAAAGAAAGGCCCACAAGTGCAGCCAGTTCCCTCTAGCTTATTTGTCATATGGTTAATTACAGCCTATGCTTTTTGCCTTCAATCCAATATTCACCATTTCAAGTACTGAGTTAGGAAAAGGAGCTCATGTTTTGTTACATACTGCTAGGAAAATACAAGAATGACCACTTTATGTAGTACATCTAAAAGATGTTCTACATGCAAAGGATCATAGGGTTTACAGTCAGATTGCCTCTCTGCTTACTCAGCAGAAGGTTTCCCAAGAGGCTTAAGAAGCTTAAGTTTGAGAGTCCCTCACTTGCATAATTCCCTCCAAAGCTAAGCATGAGATCCAGCACATTTGTCCACATAGCATATATTCATAATA
Organism: Neotragus pygmaeus; assembly: GCA_006410875.1. Taxonomy (NCBI): domain Eukaryota; kingdom Metazoa; phylum Chordata; class Mammalia; order Artiodactyla; family Bovidae; genus Neotragus; species Neotragus pygmaeus. The sequence goes on along the minus strand of SJYV01042703.1, from coordinate 15,248 downwards.
TATATTATCTTTTTTTTTTTTTAGCGCTCAGCCTTCTTCATATCCAACTCTCACATTCATACATGACTACTGGGAAAACCATAGCTTTGACTATTTTCTTAAGGACTATTATATCTCTCATGTGTTTAAGGAGTATTCAGTTCAGTCACTCAGTCAAGTCTGACACTTTGCAACCCCATGGACTGCAGCATGCTAAGCTTCCCTGTCCAACACCAACTCCTAGAACCTGCTCAAACTCATGTCCATCGAGTTGGTGATGTCATCCAACCATGTATGCTTTTAGGTCAACAAATACTGTCAATACTCCTGCTCCTTCCAGCAATGTCGGTGGAATGAAAATATAGGGAAGCCTGGTGTGCTACAGTCCATGGGGTCATAAAGAGTTGGACACCACTGAGTGAACAACAACAGCTACATAAATGAGGGTCACCTATTTACATCTGCCCCAGTTTCCTTATCAATAAGAGACAATAAACATACCTTCCTGGTTAAGAGGATAAAATGACTTAGCAGATGAGTCTGATGTGGATTATCCTTTTTATTTCTCTCTTTTGTACTCATGTCACTGTACTAAATCCATAGCAATCTTTCTGGGATCTACTGAATATGACTCTCCCTAGAATGGTTATAAGTGTAGGGATGAGATTATCCATAAAAAAATGTTCATTAAAATTACTTAAGAGAAGACAGAGTGATGAACACATAATGTAAATCATCCAATCTGCATGGCATTTTCTCTTCTGGAGAAATTAAGCTGCTATTTTGTTAAATTGCTCTATGAATACATTTTCTGCCTCTTCCTTTATCCAATTTAATCTGCAACATAGAAAATCATTGAGAACTTGATTGTATCATATTCATTCCAAAGCCAAAAAATTGAAGCTTTAGCTTTCAAAAATACTTAAGTATATATTTTATATTAAGAAAAATAGTAATGGAATAACTCAATGACACAACACTGGGTAAGACTTAGGAAGCAAAATGGCAGAAAATACCTGGAACTCCCAGGCAGAAAGCGCATTGTTATTCTGTGTTCTGATTCTCAAATCTCAAATTGAACAGAGTAAACAGATGAAAGACCCTGGTTTAGGCAGAAGCAATAAGAAATGGTTCAGGGAATAAGAAAATCATGTAAGAAACGAGGCACCTGTCTATGTTCGATGCAGGATGGGGCTGGTGCATGGGGATGATCCAGAGAGACATTGTGGGGTGAGAGGTGGGAGGGGGATTCAGGATTGGGAGCTCGTGTACACCTGTGGTGGATTCATGTCGATGTATGGCAAAGCCAATAGAGTATTGTAAAGTAAAATAAAGGTAAAAAGAAAAGAAAAGAAAATCAATATATCCCAGTTCAGCAAGCATTTTCATCCCAGGCTCCCTTAAAACACAGTGAGAGAGATGCTCATACCTTGAGGAGAAAGAGAAGACAAAGAAAGGTATAGACACCACCAGCTGCAGGGTGCGCCACTCTCGAAAGACAAAAGCCAGTCCTCCCAGCATCATCTGTCCAATACTAACAGCACAAGTTATCAGCATTATTACCATGGCTTTAGACTGGGACCTTGTCCACTCTGCAACTAAAGGAAAACCCAATTGGGATATTAATGTCATCTAAGGGTGAAATTTCAAGATCAAATTCAAGGCTTGGAAAATGAAGAAGAACGAAACTGTTGACTTACTGAGCATCCAGTTATTTGTTATGATGGCCACAGCAGAACAGCCTGACCAGAAGCGTAGCAAGCAGTAAATGAGAAAGGTGGGAGCAAAGGCTGTGCAGGTCCCAGAGATGGCGAGCTGGAGCAAACAGCACCTGAGAATCAACTTTCGCCCAAACCTAAGAAACAGAGAGTCAGCTTAGATTATGGAAGTAGTGAGAATTTGTGGTGAAAAAGACATGCTTTGAAGTTTAGAGAATGTTTTAATAAGTGATTCTTTGTATCTGGAAGCTTGAGTACACAAGAACTAGGTCAACAATGCAAATTGCTTCAAGGTAACACTCCTTATTACCTAAACAAGTAGGTATAATGTTACCTAAACAAATGTTATAATGTTTCGTGTAAAAAAACATTACCAAAACTTCATCTCCCAGTCACCAGGAGACCTGACCCAGGGATCAAACCCAGATTTCCTGCAATGCAGGTAGATTCTTTACCATCTGAGCCAGCAGGGAAGCCCATAAAAGAACTACAGTGTTGGAAATTATAATATACTATAAGCACTCATTGTACTAACTCATGTATTTAGCAGAGGGAAGTGAAGTGAAGTCACTCATTTGTGTCCGACTCTTTATGACCCCATGGACTGTAGGCTACCAGGCTGCTCCCTCCATGGGATTCTCCAGGCAAGAGTACTGGAGTGGGTTGCCATTCTCTTCTCCAGGGGATCTTCNTTAGCAGAGGGAAGTGAAGTGAAGTCACTCATTTGTGTCCGACTCTTTATGACCCCATGGACTGTAGGCTACCAGGCTGCTCCCTCCATGGGATTCTCCAGGCAAGAGTACTGGAGTGGGTTGCCATTCTCTTCTCCAGGGGATCTTCCCAATCCAGGGATCAAACCCAGGTCTCCCGCATTTCCAGGCAGACGCTTTAACCTCTGAACCACCAGGGAAGCCCCTGTTTGGCGGAGCAGAGAATCTCTATAGTGTGTGGTGCTGCTGCCAGCACAGCAGGTGGGGATCAAAAGCGGTCGACGCACAGTTTGGAATAAACAAACCTGAGACAGAATTAAAATTTTAAAGATGGGACTGGGGGACTCAAGACCTCTTGGGTCAAGAGCCCTGTTTCTCGGATCACATCACTTTTATTTAGTGTCTTGGCAAGCAGAAAGTATCTATTGTGTTTCAATGAAGTCAGCTTCCTGTGTCCCGGTCACGTCTCCCGTTTTATTGATTACTTTAAACTGTCTTCATTATTTTCTTGTACAAGGGCTACCACCTAACTGGAGGTCATAGACCCGCATATGCCTTGGGAAAACATCTTAGTGTGTGCACAAGCAGTGTTCTGAAGTTGCACTGACCCGGCGTTCCAAGGTTCGCACTGTGTTTTTCCTTAGTTTAGCAGGGTATGACAGCCCCAACTGATCAACGCGATGTACTTTTGTTTGGGTTATGCTGTACTGCTATATTTTGCTTTTATTCTTTTCCCATGGTGATATTCTCATGGCTTAGCCAGAGCAACAGGTGGCTGACTGTTAATCCTTGCAGTGTAGGACATAAGAGGACTAAAAGTGTACTTTGGTCTCTAGAACCAGACAGGTGAAGATGCAACTGATGCAAAAGATCAGTGAAACAATGCATCAAAGTTGTTAAGGTTTATGTAAGAGTCACACTAAACTTTCATGTATTTGTAAAAATTCCAGTTTTTCTTCTGCTTCTGTTTTCTAATTTCATTCTGTTGTAATCACAGAAAATATTTTTTAAAACGGTTTTTTAAATAACATTTGTTTCTTGAAAGTTAACATGTGCAAAAGAAGTGAAAAAATTAAGTCATTCATATTCTTTTTTTTTAAGGTAAAAAGCTTTTTATCCTCTTTTTTTCCATGTTTTATTTATTTATTTGTTTGTTTGTTTATTTATTTTTACTTTATTTTACTTTACAATACTCTATTGGCTTTGCCATACATCGACATGAATCCACCACAGGTGTACACGAGCTCCCAATCCTGAA
>SJYV01042703.1:0-11519 GCA_006410875.1 Neotragus pygmaeus | reverse complement strand
GTATATATATATATATGTATATATATATATATTTATATATATACATATATATATATTAGTATCTGTTTCTGGATTTCTTTTGATGTTTGGTTTCATATCTTATATTGTTCTGTACATTTATGGACAGTTCACCATATGCTGTCCCATACATCAAGCAGTCACATACTAATTCCATGACATTCCTCTGTTTCTGAATCATCTTGTCTATTAATAATTTATTGATAGATCTTAAACTTTTTCAACTACTTTCCTTAAATATTGAACTGCTCGTGGAACATGTACCAAGAAATTATATGTTTAAGTGAATACTAAGGCAATAATTATAAATTAGATTTAATTTTCCAGTATATTTACTTGCTACTTTGTAGATATAAAGGAAAACTCCAAGTTTTGTTCTTCATAGTTTTCCTTTCCTCCCAGTCAGTCATAAAATCTCCTTAAAATTTTGTCACTTTTATGCAGAAATCTTCCTGATTTACTTTTCTTGAGAATTGTTTCCTGGAGAAACAAAATAGAAACAACAAATCAACCAGCCAATTAGCAAGTATGACAAAGCCAATAAAGTATTGTAAAGTAAAATAAAGTTAAAAATAATAAAATAAAATCATCAGAAAAAAGAAAAAACATGAAAATAAGTTCAGATGCCCTCCTTGCACAAGTACAAACTGATCTTCTAACCATCAACTTCTTGTAATCCAATAAAATCCATAGGGTTGACATTCATGCTGGAAAAGCCTCTGCAGACAGTGCAGACCCAAGAAAGTAGTTTGAAAATTGCTACTCTCACTTGGGTCTCTTTTGACCTCTGACCAACAACACCTTTGGAAAGCCAAGAGGTGAAACTGAAAATCTAAGGCCACTCCCCATCTGTTGTGGGTTGAATTATGTCTTTCCCAAAATTCATACACTGAGGTCATAACTCTCAGTATCTCAGAATTTGAGGTTGCCATATTTGGAAACAAGAATGTTGCATATAAAATTAATTAAGATGAGGTTATATTGGACTGGAATGGACTAATCCAATATGATTAGTATCTTTATTCAAAGGGAACATTTGGGCATAGAAGTGTGCCAGGGAGGTGTCATGAATGGAGTTATGCTGCCACAAGCAAAGGAGCTACTAGAAACCAGGAGCCCTGGAACAGACCCTTCCCTAGAGTCTACAGATGGGACATGAACCTGCCAACAACTTGAGCTCAGACTTAAAAGCTAGATAACTATGAGGCAATCATTTCTGTTAAGTCACTGACTTTGTGAACCATGATTATGGGCGCCAGGTCACTAATATACCATTTTTCTTATTTTAAAATATATTTTGTCAGTTTCTATTTTCCCTGTACCAATCTTTCCATTACTTGTGGCAGCAAATTATCTGACTCTTACAGGCACATACATAATATTAATTATCTTTTCAAAGAGAATCATTAATTCTATGTGATCTTCCTAACATTACTCCTTCACATTTGTTTCCCTTTCATATACTAGGCTTTTATGGATCTGAGGACCATGAAACACGTCAGGAACGTGTGTCTCTTATGAGGGCAGATAGGATGTGCCTTCACAACAGAGATAATTACCATCACTTCAGCACTAAAACTACCAATGAAACAGGGCAGAGGGAATCTCTGCAGTCTAGACTAGAACACACAGTGGGTAGAAATGACGCTGCCTCTCATGAAGGCAATGACCCAACATGGAAGTATCCCTGGCAAGGCTCAGTGATCTGAAGGACCCACACAGTGTGTTGCCTTTCTCACCTACAGATTCAAAGCACACAATCCCTTCCAGGGGATGGTAGCAGGTTACTCACTTATTTTCCACATCCTGGATGGTGTCAGGCAGAGGCAGATGTCTGGTTTCGGGTTGGAGAAGGACGAGAAGACTAGCAATGATGGGACACACTCCATAGATGATCCAGGGCAGAGTAGGTAGATACACCACTAGGGTCATCAGCAGGGGAGCCAGCGCTGCCCCACACCTACTAGCCATCATATCTATGCCTGCAGCTTTTGCTCTAAATAATGATAAGTAATAATTTTTGTAATAATTCAGTAAAAATCTGCACTTGTAATTTATGATCTATTATTTTGACATGATTATGGAAGACAATAAAAGACAATTATTAAATACTTGGGTTTGATGACCAGCACTTATTTTTGCAATTTGCTCTGTGATTTTCCAGCTGTCTTTGTCAGGGTCAAAGTGTAAAGGACCCATTGTCATAACTAAACAGAACATTACACACTAGACCTATTCTAACAAATGGCCCCAAAAGTTAATGAAATGAAGCACTGAAGTATAACTTAGGACAGTGCATCTCCCCAAATCAGCTTTATCAGTAAACTGTGGCTATAATTGCTGTTAGCATATCACTGGTACAGTTAAAAACAATTGCTTTATAGTTAACATTTCTTATTATGTTTATTCCTGCAGCAACCATCAGTTAGCTGGGAAAGTTTTTTTTTTGGGGGGTGGGGGTGGGGGATGGCGGCAGAACATTCATAAACTCATATACCTGACAAGAGTGGGGAGGAGTTCAACAAAGTGGACAGAAATACTGGTGTTAGAGGCAGCAACACAGCCCATTCCCACACTTGCCAAAGTCACACGCACGGTTTGCATTTCTGGAGACAAGAAGATCAGAGAGATTAACATAACTATGTAGAAGGAATCAGCATCCACCAAATTTAGTCAGGGGGAAAAAAAAAAACCTACTGCTTTACCTGTATGTTTGAAATATATTGTAGAAAATTGTACAGTGGCAGTGATCATGGTGTGGCTGAACAAATGAAAAATGTAAAATTATAAATATAGGTGGTAAAAAGTACATAAAGGTATCTGGATTAATTGCAGCAAATCTCTTCACATAGGTGAGATTTAGTGGGGAAGCAGAAGAAAAAATGAATCTGGCAGAAATTTGCTTTTACTTATTCAGTCCAGTACTTGTTATATCCTAATGGTAGAAGGTAGGACCATCATGCAGTCAATTCCTGAATCTAAGGCTCATCGCTAACCTTGATGACTTTATGGGAGCTTGTGTACACCTGTGGTGGATTCATGTCGATGTATGGCAAAGCCAATAGAGTATTGTAAAGTAAAATTTAAAAAATAAATAAATTAATTTTTAAAAAGAACCAAAAACATATGTCCATACAAAATAATAATAATAATAAAGTGCAGAATTTAAAGTTATCAGTCATCCTGGTGTACCTGGGAATTAGCAGATTTTAATAAGGTGAGGCTTTCATTGATAAAATCAGAAAAGTCCCAGGTAAACCCAAATGAATCAGTCAACCTAGAGCAGATACAGCATCGCCATGGGGTAAGCATAACACCAGAGAGTACCAGAAGGACAGGATTAATCTCTGAAAGGACAGGCAGAAAATCTAGATCTAAATCAATTTTAGGGGTTTTTTTCTTTTTTCTTTTTTAATTTTATTTTATTAGGAAACCTACTAGGAAAAAATGGAAGAATGGAACCCTACTAGGAGAAAAAAAAAAGAAGTCAAAATTTGTTGCTGTTGTTGTTTAGTTGCAAAGTCATGTCTGACTCTTTTGTAACCCCAAGGACTATACCCCCTCCAGGCTCCTCCCTCCATGGGATTTTCCAGGCAAGAATACTGGAGTGGGTTGCCATCTGCTTCTCCAGGGGATGTTCCTGACCCAGGGATAGAACCCACATTTTCTGCATTGGTAAGCAAGTTCTTTACCACATCAGAGAAGTTCCAATTCAAAATTAGGGAAACACTTGTCCCCTATGTTCAAATGTTCAAAGAATCAATTTTCTGAGCAATATAAAAAGAAATATAATTATAGCTATATAATATTGGAAACAAATTTTACTGTAAGGCAGTAAGCCTGCATCATCAATGATATTCTGAGGAGCAGAATTCACCAGTCTATGAGGATGTAAAACACATTTCTGCATTGGGAGATGATAAAACATTGTGCCCACTAAGTTTCTCCTAGTCACTACATAACATCATTCTATTAACATATGAAGTAATCTAACAGGGAATTGAAAAAGGTTTTAACATGCTTAAACTCTTCTTCCTGCTCTACACTCTTTCACTACCTGAAGAAGAGGATTTTTTTTTTTCATTTCCTGGAAGACTTCCATAAGCAAGAGATGTAGTCATGGTGACTTAACCCCACAGTCACATGTGGATACATATATATGGGGAAGTAGACCAATCATCAAAGCTGGCAATGAGGAGCCCAGAGGGGGTGACCATATTGTGTCCTCGCTTGAAATAGAATTGCAAGACCTTGTCCCTCCATGTTTGTTATTAAAAGAGTGAATGAGTGTATGTGTGCTCTGTCATGTCTGACTCCTTGTGACCCCATAGATCTGTAGATTGCCAGGCTCCTCTGTACATGGGATTTCCCAGGCAAAAATACTGGAATGAGTTGCCATTTCCTCCTCCAGGGGATCTTCCTGGCCCAGGAATTGAACCTGCATCTCCTGTGGCTCCTGCTTTGTCAGACAGGTTCTTTACCACTGAGCCACCAGGGAAGCCCAAAAGAGTGAACGGGTGAAGGGAAAGTGAACAATTGCTTTTCTGGAGAAACTGTCTGAAATAAATGGCACTAGTTTCCAACATTTCTATAATGGAGTGAATATAAACATATGCTTGATTTGTCCCTCACTGACACGTGACTCATTTCTCAACAACTTATTAGCAGAGTTTCTTATTAACAATCATATTGGTTTGGGGGAATACTTAGCCCTTAATTAGGATCTCTCTTTAATCCTGGTTTCCAACAGGTGTGATCAATTGCAGTCCCCGAAGGAGTAGAAAAAGACCCTTCATTTCCCCATAGCCCAGTCTTCTCTCACCCTGGGGCACAAACGTGTTGACCAAAATGGAAAGTCCCACCAGGAACATGAAAAGCATCTGGGTTGGTCGACGGCCCATGTGATTCAATACTGGAGGTATAAGACATCGGGTTAAGCCAGTGAGAGCTCCAAAGATGACCTGGAACAGGAATATGTTGCTCCCAAAGTGTTGTAGATTGACGAGGATGCCAAAATAGGGTATTGTGGTTCCAAATCTGTAGTAAACAAAAGAGGAAAGACAGAAGCCATAAAATTTAGAGCCCAGATGCTACAGTTGATGATTATATTCACCCAGGCAGCTAATGGTCAAGGTTAAAGAATAAAATCCCAATCTGACTTCTCCAATTTTAGAGGTAAAATTATCATAAATAATTACTTGGAGTCACTTGGACTGAAAAGAGATCAAACCAGTGAATCCTAAAGGAAATCACCCTGAATACTCATTGGAAGGACTGATAATGAAGCTGAAACTCCAATACTTTGGCCACCTGATGTGAAGAGCCGATTCACTGAAAAAGATGCTAATGCTGGGAAAGACTGAAGGCAGGAGAATAAGGGGATGATCGAGGATGAGATGGCTGTATGGCATCATCAACTCAATGGACATGACTTTGAGCAAACTCCGGGAGATGGTGAAGGGCAGGGAAACCTGGCTTGCTGCTGTCCATGGGGTCTCAGAGTAGGGCACGACTGAGTAACTGAATAACAAATATATGAAAACGATACTCCTTCTGTCTTTCTTTTGTCTGAGTCCCTGAGCATAGAGTTGGCAGTGACAGGAAAGCATACCTGCTCTGATAAGCAAATTGGATGCTACATAGAAATTGAATGGAGAAGACTAAAACTAGGAATTTAGAAAAAGAAATACTTTTTGAGGTTTGTCTGTAGGCTGTGAGTCTGACATCTCCTACCCCAATATTGTAAACCATTTCTCTTTTCTCAACTAGTGATTAAATCTGTGAAGATACCATGTGTGTCTTCTTGACCTGGGAGCATAGTATCCTGGGTTTTAACACAATTCTGGGGAATTCAAAGTTCATATATGATCTATTAGGGCTAAGAGAACATGTGAGAATTCAGAAGACCAAACATATATCTACTGCACCATCAGAAATGGAATCAAATATTCCAACTTGGGATCAATCTTTTACCCAGCAAACATCTCAGGGAAAAGAGTCCACTTTAATGATCTACGACACCCAGAGAGAACTACACTTAGACATTACAACAGAAGAAACACCACAGACCACAGCAATTGCAAGCATGTCCTCTCTTGACCATTATCTCTGCTTTTTCCTTCCCCTCTGATTGTCTAGGATTCAGGAGCAAAAGTCTGTGTCCTAGTGGGTATGGAAAAGGTGAAAAAGCACAATGCAGTTAAATACAGAAGCAGTCTACTAGGGTATTCCTAGGAAGATGTAAATTGTACAATGCAATAGCTACTTTCTTAAGCTTGGGGAATGTCTATATTGTCATGTATGCTTTTCATTCTTGATTGTTAAATCTTCAAAAATTTCAGTCTAGGTTCAATGCAGGATACAGGATGCTTGGGGCTGGTGCACTGGGATGACCCAGAGGGATGGTATGGGAAGGGAGATGGGAGGGGGGTTCAGGATTGGGAACACGTGTACACCCAAGGCGGATTCATGTTGATGTATGGCAAAACCAATACAATATTGTAAAGTAAAATAAATAAATAAGAAAAAAATAAGAAAAACAAGGGGAAAAAATTAGAATTATATTTAAAATTTCTCCTCTCGACTCTACCAAAATACAAGTACTTATATACTCTCATGACATAATGAATGAGATTTTCACAGGAACCATTGTGCTAACACTCCAATATAGTGTTAATCATTCAGTCATGTCCGACTCTTTGCTATCCCATGGACTGTAGCCCACCAGGCTCCTCTATCCATGGGATGCTCCAGGCAAGAATACTGGAGTGAGTTGACATGCCCTTTTCCAGGGGATCATCCGATCCAGGGATCCAACCCAGGTCTCCTGCATTGCAGACAGATACTTTACCATCTGAGTCACTTGGGAAGCCCCAACACTCAAATAAGCTGAATCCAAATTGAAAACAAGTAACAGTTCACCAACACTGGAGTACATGTAGACATTGTAGCTTAATCGTCTAGTGGAAACTAAAGCCCTAGAGAGGAGAACAGCCTACTGTTATACGCAACAGAATGGATGAATCTTTGTGAATGAGCATAAAGAAAGGGGGCTGTCTCTGAACCCATCTGTCATTTACGTTATGTAAGAGAATCAGGCAACACTCATCTGTAGTGAAGAAGGTAAGAACAGTTGCTAACTTTTATTTTTCACAGGAAAGGGTAGCGAGGAGAGAATAGTCAGGAAGTGGTGCTGGTGGTGGTTGCTGTGCAACTGGATAGATCACAGGAACTCCTGGGAAATTTGAATTTTCTGTCTTGATCTGGAGGTTGGTTACATTTTTACATATTGACATATTGATTGATTTGTATATATTCTTCATCTCTTCAGGTTTATGTTTCTTTTTTTAATTAAAATATTTTATTATAAACTTATTTCCGGGGATGATCCAGAGAGACGTTGTGGGGTGGGAGGTGGGAGGGGGATTCGGGATTGGGAGCTTGTGTACACCTGTGGTGGATTCATGTCGATGTATGGCAAACCCAATAGAGTATTGTAAAGTCAAATTAAAAAATAAATTAATTTAAAAAAATAAACTTATTTCTTGCACACAGGAAAAATAAAGAGAAGAATAATTGCTTTACTTATTTACTCACTTAATAGCATTAAAGTTTTATAGATACAACTGAAGCTCCCTGTGTGTTCCTTCTCGGTCTCTTCTCCTTCAAGCCTCCCAAAGGGGCTGATACTTACCATTGACATGCTTGCTCTTCTACTCTTGTCACACATGTGTATATCCTGTGTATACTGGTATAGTATTGTATATAAGATCGTTTTACCTTTTCTCAATGTAAAACAATTGGAATCATGCTGATAAATCACAAATCATTCTGAATTTTTCTTTTTCATTATGTTTTTACAGCTGCATCTATGTTGGTGCAGTTGGCCTTAGTTCAATCATTTTAACAGCTGTAAGTTATTAACTTTGTACAAATTACATTGTACAAATATACTACAAATTATTCATTAGTTTTCTATTAGCAGATTAGAATTTTCTGTCGGAAAGGTTGGTTACATTTTTACATATTGACATATTCATTGATTCATATATATTCTTAATCTCTTCATGTTTCTGTTTTAGAATTTTGTTTCCGTTAAATTGAAAGATAAATATAGAAAAATAAGTGCTAAGATCTATTCTTAATGGAAGTACTCAACATCAGTCTTCAGTGAAGAGACAGATAAAGTGATAAAATCTAACTCTTCGTCATACAATCAGTTTCTTGTGAGTCTTAGTTGGTGTTTCCCTCATCTTTTATTTTCAAATCACCATCTCTCTCTCACAACACTTTTATAGCCTTTGAAATAAATAGTTTTATGCCCCAACTCTTTGAATGTTGCCGTGCACTGTGAGCGAGCCCACCTCACAAAGAACAGAAGACAGATCCTTTTTCGCAGGTTGGGTGTGCGGAACAAGTCAAACACAGTAGTTTTCATCTGTGCTGTCTTCAGCTCCTCCTGCATCGTCACTCTCAAACCCTTCAACAACAACAAACACATATCATTTGCCAACCTAGTTCGATATAGTGGTTAGCATTGGATCCCCAAAGGACAGAAATGTTGTATTCCCTTTCTGTGTGTGTGTGCTAAGTCACTTCAGTTGTGTCCGATTCTTTGCGACTCTACGAACAACTCCCCACCAGGCTCCTCTGTTCATGGGATTCTCCAGACAAGAATACTTGAGTGGGTTGCCATGTCCTCCTCCAGGGGATCTTCCCAACCCAGGGATCAAACCCACATCTCTTATGTCTACCTCCACTGGCAGGCAGGTTCTTTACCACTAGCACCCGGAAAGCCCCTCCTTCTTTCTAGTGTAACACATTATACATGAAACCACAAGTGTGAATGTCATATGAAGGAGTATGTAAGGAGTCAAGGGAAACTCCAGGAAATTAAATGGCAACAACAAAATTTTGAAAATGAGGTCATGGTATCCAAGGGAGTACAGAGCCTATAGATTCAATTCAGGAAATGAACTAAAGTAGTCGCACAGCAAGCAAAGCTTCTTTTCTCTGAAATAGACATGAAAGATGAGAGAACTGAGCTTGTCTTCTCAACTAACTGCCCTGTTAGAAAATCAGCTTGTCTGTCTCAAGAAGGAGAAGGCAGGTGTCAGTTTATTTCTTCTTTACAACCCTTAACCACCTTCCCTTCCCTTCTCACCTCCATGTTCAAGGTTGCTTCAGCATTCTTCATTCCATTTCTGTGTGCAACTTTCTTAAGTTCCTTTAAGCCCTCATCTGGTTTATTGGTGATAATCAGCCACCGAGCAGATTCCACCAGCCACCTGAAGAAAGGCACACAAGTGCAGTCAGCTCTCTTTTTAAAATGTATTGTATGATTCTTGACAGGAGATGCTTTTTTTTTTAATTACTGCTTTATTGTTTAAGATTTTTTTTTAATTATTATTTATTTATTTACTTTATACTACTTTACAATACTCTACTGGTTTTGCCATACATCGACAGCAGATGCTTTTTGCCTTCCGTCTTTATCCACCGTTTCATTTGTTGGATTCACATGGAGTCAAATTTCCTCTCTGCTTACTCAGGAAGAGAATTTCCAAGAAGCTTATGAAGTTTAAGGTGGAGAGTCCTTCATATGCATATTCTCTTTGAAAGCTTTGCATGGGATCTAACAACTTTGTGAATATAGTATATATTTATAATATATATTCTTAAAAAAAAAGAAGCCCCCAAATTATGTAAGCTTATTGCCCAACAAGTATTGCAAAAACTCTTGCTGCTACCAACACTGTTGGTACCTAACTACACAAGTGAGTCACTTGTTTACATCTGCCTCAGATTTCTCATCAATAAAATGAGGACTGTAGTGCCATCTTCTTTGTAGAACTGGAAGGAGGATAAAATGACTTAGGAGATGATTCTGACAAGGACTACACTCTGCTCCTTCTTTGAACTCATCTCAGTGTATTAAATCTATAGTCACCCTTCTGTGATCACTTAAGCTAATTCTCCCCAGACTGGTTTTAAGAGTGAGGGTGGAACTACCCATAAGTAAATGTTTGTTAAAACTATTTAAGGGAAAAGGAAGTGTTGAACACATAGCAGAAATCACCCTATCTACATGCCATTTTTAGTAATGGAGAAATTATGCCACTACTTTGTCAACTGGCTATATGAACAAATTTTCTGCCTCTTCTTTTATCTAAAATCAGCAACAACATAGAAAATCGCTGAGTCTTTATCATATTGGATTCATTCCAAAAGCTCAAAAAACAGTATTTTTAAAATATGTCTGTGCCTATATTTAATACTAAGGAAAATAATATTAGCCTAACTCTGACCTCTATACTGGGTAAAACATAAAGATGGCAGAAAATATTTAGAAATCCCAGACAGAAAAGTCATTATTACTCTGTATTCTGTTTCTCAAATCTCGAATCCCACAGAGTGAACAGATGAGAGACATAGGGTTTAGGTCCAAACAATAAAAATGGTCCATGGAATAAGAAAATCAATATATCCTAATTCAATATGCATTTTCATCCCAGGTACCCATAAGACAGATTAAGAGAGAAGGCTCATACCTTGAGGAGAGAAAGAAGACAAAGAAAGGTACAGACACCACCAGCTGCAGGGTGCGCCACTCTCGAAAAACGAAAGCCAGTCCTCCCAGCATCACCTGTCCCATACTAAAGGTACAGGATATCAGTGTTAATATCACAGCTTTTGACTTGGATCTTGTCCACTCTATAACTGGAAGAAAATCCAAATGGGATATTAATGTCACATAAAGATGAAATTTCAAAGTGATTTTTAAGGCTTGGAAAATGAGAGGAGATCAAAATTGTTGACTTACTCAGCATAATGTTGTTTGCCATGATGACCACAGCAGAACAGCCTGACCAGAAGCGTAGAGAGCAGTAAATGTGGAAGGTGGGAGCAAAGGCTGCACAGGTCCCAGAGACGGCAAGCTGGAGCAAACAGCACCTGAGAATCAACTTCCGCCCAAACCTAAGAAACAGAATCTGCTTAGATGATGGGAATAATGATAATTTGTGGCAAAAACATCAGAAACCAAAAGAATACTCTGAAATTCAGAGAATGTTTTAACAAGTGATTCTTTCTACATGAAAGCTTTTTAAAAAGAAGGGCTAAATCAACAATAAGAATCTCCTTAATAACATTCTTTTTCTATAGACTAACAAGTCCAAAACCTCATCCTCCAATCACCAGGTGACCTCTGACACCAAGTGGCACCACATAAAATAAACTGTAATGTTGGAACTTGGAAAATACCATAAGAATCCACCATAGTAACATAGTTATTTAGCAAAGTAGAGAGTCTGTACAATGTCCAGAACACAAGAGAGCTAAAAGTGTACTTGGGTCGCTAGGACCAGACAGGTTAAGGTTAAACTAATGCAAAAGATCCATGGACCAATGCATCAGAGTTGTTGAAGGTTTATAACTGCCATATGACCCAGCAATCCCACTGCTGGGCATACACACTGAGAAAACCAGAATTGAAAGAGACA
>SJYV01042702.1:0-19311 GCA_006410875.1 Neotragus pygmaeus | reverse complement strand
GACTGATGTTGAAGCTGAAACTCCAATACTTTGGCCACCTGATGTGAAGAGCTGACTCGTTTGAAAAGATCCTGATTCTGGGAAAGATTGAAGGCAGGAGAAGGGGACAATGGGGTCGCAAAGAGTCAGACACGACTGAGCAACTGAACTGAACTGAATATGATTTTATTAGTGGAACAGACAGCAATTTCTCCCAAACCTCCTTGGTGCTACTGAGTTCTTAAAAAACTATTATGAAACTTATATTTGAGTCAGTTGTTAGAGTTTTGAACTTTTAGACAATTCCATGGGTCAGTGAGCCGTGACTAATGGAAAAGGATAATTCAAAAACATCATCAGTCTAGTATGAAAGAGTCCACAAGATTTTTTAAAAATCATTAGTATACTGGGATGAAATCAACTCCAAACAAAATAACTGCAAAAATAAAGTATATATTTTCTTTTATCATGCTGTAAAATATGTCTGTAAGTATACATAAGAATGAATACTAAACATCACTTAATATTAAGAGGTTAAAAAACATTAAGAGGTTAGCACTATTACATGAGACAGGCATGGGAAAGCTAATTCACAATATACATTTTATCCATATTTTTTGAATGATGTATTATCTGTTATAAAAACAAATAAATCTACTTTAAATAAAATGGAATCATAAGTCAAGTTTATTAAATTCTCGACTCATTGGAAAAGACCCTGATGCTGGGAAAGATAGAGGACAGGAGGAAAAGTGGACGACAAAGGATGAGATGGTTGGATGGGGAAGTAAGTAAATTCCATGTAACACAGCTAAGAATTTGCATGCCATAACTAAAGCTCCTGCATGCTGCAATGAAGACTGAAGACCCTGCATGCAGCAACTAAGTCCTAGTGTAGCCAAATAAATAGATCAATGTTTGGAAAAAAAAAAAAGTGGGCATTGTCAATGTACAAAAGTCTTTATAAGCATAATATGATTTACAGGCTATGTGATATATACTCATCAGTGATGGAAGGTTCTTTTTAAAATTTTCTTGCTTATCTAGCTGCGGGGTCTTAGTGGCAGCATGTGGGATCTTTTTAAGTGAGGGTTGCTGGTTCTAGTTCCCTGACCAGGGATAGAACCCGAGCCTCCTGCATTGGGAGCCTGGAAGTCTTAACCACTGGACCACCACAGAAGTCCCTGGAAGTTTCTTAAGATTGGGAAAGTCATCCCTGGGGGATCAGTGGTAAAGAATCTGCCTGTTAATGCAGGAGATACAGGTTTGATCCCTGACCCAGGAGGATCCCACATGCCACAGAGCAAAAAACCTGTGGGCCACAACTAGAGCCCTAAAGCTGCAGCTACTAAAGTTTGTGCACCCTAGAGCCCGTGCTCCGCAACAAGAGGAGCCACCCCAATGAGAAGCCAGCACACCACAGCTCGAGAGTGGCCTGAGCAGCAGTGAAGACCCAGTGCAGCCAAAAAGAAATACATAAATGAAATTATTTTTTTAAAAAGATTGGGTGATTTCCCCGATGGTACACTGGATAAGAACCTGCCAATGCAGGGGAAATGGGCTCAATTCGAAGTCCAGGAAGATTCCACATGCTGTGGAACAACTATGCCCATGTGCCACAATTACTGAAGCCCAAGCACCTAGAGCCCCGTGCTCTGCAACTAGAAAAGCCACCGAATGAGAAGCTCGAGCTCAACAATGAAGGGCAGCCCCTGCTTGTGGCAACTAGAGAAAGCCTGAGCCCGGCAACGGAAACCCAGTGCGACCAAAAATAAAACTTAGACAACAAATTCTTAAAAAAGATTGGGAAAGGCAAGAGGAATGGGGCAGTGAGAATATAACCCGGTCATGGGTATATCAGGTGAATGTTGCTGACAGTGACGATAGCAAATGCAAAGGCCCTAAGGTGGGCTTTGTTGGTGTTTGTTTTCCAGACGTGGCCTCAGTGAAGACTCCACCACACTGAGAAACCGGAAGCTTTAGCCTAAGGCTTCTAGATCAGCGTTTTGCTGAGGTGTGTGCAGTTTAGGCCAGTGGTCCTGAAAGGAAGGCTTCTAGGGCAAATGCGCCCTCTTCTGGCAAGAATAGATATCAGCTCCATTTCCAATCCTAACATTTATAACGCAATGGCAACCCACTCCAGTGCTCTTGCCTGGAAAATCTCACGGACGGAGGAGCCTGGTGGGCTGCAGTACATGGGGTCGCTAGGAGTTGGACACAATTGAGCAACTTCACTTTCAATTTTCACTTTCATGCATTGGAGAAGGAAATGGCAACCAACTCCAGTATTCTTGCCTCGAGAATCCCAGGGACCGGGGAGCCTGGTGGGCTGCCATCTATGGGGTGGCACAGAGTCGGACACGACTGAAGCAACTTAGCAGCNTCAATTTTCACTTTCATGCATTGGAGAAGGAAATGGCAACCAACTCCAGTATTCTTGCCTCGAGAATCCCAGGGACGGGGGAGCCTGGTGGGCTGCCATCTATGGGGTGGCACAGAGTCGGACACGACTGAAGCAACTTAGCAGCAGCAGCAACATTAATAAAACATATGTAAGAGTTGGATACGACTGAGCCACAAACACTTATTGGACTTCCCTGGTTCAGCCGGTAAACAATTTGCTTGCAATGCAGGAGACCCAGGTTTGATTCCTGGGATGGGCAGATTCACTGGAGAAGGGAATGGCTACCCATTCCAGTATTCTTGCCTGGAGAATTCCATGGACAGAGGAACCTGGCGGGCCACAGTCCACGGGGGATCGCAGAGTTGGACAGCACTGAACGACTAACACTTTCGCTTTCACATTGCTGTTGTTATTAGTGAAACACAACCAGTGCTTAATAAATTCGTGACCCATCCTCTCTCACCCCTGTGCGGCATGGAGGCTGGCACTAGTGGGGATGTATCTGTAGATATAAATTGAATGAATGGTCGAACAGTCTCCCCTTCTGTAAATCTGTCGTTCTTTCATTGCATAAACTGATGCTTATTGAGTATGTACTATGCGCTAAGTCCTGTTCTAAGCCCTTGGAGCAAGGCAATAATCAAGACAGACCAACAGAGAATCCCCTGGTTGTCCAGCGGTTAGGACTCTGCCCAGGTTGGAGTCCTGGTTGGGGAACTAGGATCCCGCAAACTGTGAGATGCGGCCAAAAAAGACAAAAGACTACATAAGGCACGGTGTAAAAATCTATATAGTTAGGTCCTGTCATTCAACATTCAAGACATCCTTTTGTTTAGGTAATATAATTCGTGCCATTTGATGGAGGATACAATAAAACCTTAGAGAGGCTCTGACTGCGAGGAAGTGGCAGGAATGGGCCTCCAAACCAAGAAAATTTCAACACTTTGTGGCTGTGCGTTGCCTGTGGGAACAAACTGGATATCCAGCCGAGAGAAGCGGGAAGGCGTCCGTTTCCATGGTTCATCTGACGCTGTCCCCAAGCTTCCGCCCTCTTCGTCCGCCACGTGACCTCAGCAAACATGGCGCCGCCCAGGATGTTCCACAGCTCACGTGGTTAAGGCAGGCAAGATGGCGGCAGCCGCCAGCCAGACTTCGCTGGAGTCGGCCCCGCGGATCATGCGATTGGTGGCCGAGTGTAGCCGCTCCAGGGCCCGAGCCGGGGAGCTACGGCTGCCACACGGGCCGGTGGCTACTCCAGTGTTCATGCCAGTGGGCACGCAGGCCACTATGAAGGGCATCACGGCCGAGCAACTGGACGCGCTGGGCTGCCGCATCTGCCTGGGCAACACCTACCATCTGGGTCTGAGGCCGGTGGGTGGGCTGCGCCCAGCGGGGCGGCGGCGGCAGAGCATGGAGGAGCCCAGGAGATTCCCTAGACCTGAGCGCGCCTCCCAAAGTCTATCGACAAACGCGTACCGCGGGGCCCGGGTGGCCCAGGCCTTGTGCTGGGCGTGAGGGACCAGCGAGGATGGAAGCTGGCCAACCCTGTCGCCCCCAACATTTGAACCCAGGGTTGCACTCACCCCTAACCTGACCCTTTCTTCCGCCAAACCAGGGCCCAGAGCTGATCCAGAAGGCCCAAGGTCTCCACGGCTTTATGAATTGGCCCCACAATCTGCTGACGGTAAGGTGGGGTCGAGGCCGGGTTTCGAGGGCATTCCCTGGGGGTAGATATTCCCCATTCAGTACCTGACATCCCTGCGGTGGGATCTCCTTCAGGACAGCGGCGGTTTCCAGATGGTGTCCCTGGTGTCCCTGTCTGAAGTGACGGAGGAGGGCGTCCGCTTCCGCTCCCCTTATGACGGTGATGAGACCCTTCTGAGTCCAGAGAGGTCCGTGGAGATCCAGAACGCGCTAGGTGAGGGGATCCTGGGGAGTCACTCTTTCCCCTGGTGGAGGTGAAATGGGCCTGCTCCTTTGGTGATGCTTGGCTCTGAGTGAGTCCCTAAATTGGGATAGTTTACAAAGATAATGATGTAATGTCGATAAATCTCTTGTCACAGGGCCTGACTTATAGTAACTTTTAATGTTATCTTTATTGCGGTTGTTTCTCTTTGTTATTGTTGTTCACTTGCTCAGTCCTTTCCAACTCTTCGACCTCATGGACTGCAACATGCCAGGCTTCCCTCTCCTTCACTATCTCCCAGAATTTGCTAAAACTCAAGTCCATTGAGTTGATGCCATCCAACAGTCTCATCCTCTGTCACCTCTTCTCCTGCCCTCAATCTTTCCCAGCATAAGGGTTTTTTCCAGTGAGTCAGCCCTTCCCATCAGGTGGCCAAAGTATTGGAGCTTCAGCTTCAGCATTGGTCCTTCCAGTGAACAATATTCAGGGTTGATTTCCTTTAGGATTGAATGGCTTTATCTCCTTGCAGTCTGAGGGAGTCTCAAGAGTCTTCTCCAGCACCACAGTTTGAAGGGATCAATTCTTCGGCACTCAGCCTTCTTTTTGATTCAACTCTCACATCCATACGTGACTACTGGAAAAACCATAGCTTTGACTATGCAGACCTCTGTCGGTTGTTTCTCTCAGTAAATTAGCTGGGCAAAGATATGTTGAAATAATGGGGGTGACAAGGAGGCTTTAGACCCCTTCCATCTCCATCTATAACCTACATTTTTTGATGTAGACAATTAGCATTTCTCAATCTAAAGTGCTATGAAAACAGGTTCAAAACATTCCATCTTCCAAGCAGATTGATGCTTTTAGATCCCTCTATCCAGATATTCTGTGGTTTCTGCTTATAGCTATGGGCCTGGGTTCTGGTACCATACTACCTATGGAGCTTGCAGTCCAAAAAGGAAACAAGCAATGATGAAAAGGTCTTAATTAGAAAGACAGAGGGCCTTTTAATCTTTGTTTGGGCGTATGTGATCTTTTTGTTTGTTTTTTCAGTTGTGACATCTGTACTATTTCATTATGGCAGGTGAACTCTTAGTTACAGCGTGTGGCATCTAGTTCCCTGATCAGGGATGGAACTCTGGCCCCCTGTGTTAGGAGCATGGTGTCTTAGCCACTGGGCCACCAAGGGAAGTCCCTCTTTCTTCATTTATTAGTCAGATTACTTCCGTAAAGAGAAAAGTTTCTCACCTACTCCTGGAAGACCAAGTATGAATAATTTCAGTCATGTAGGAAGAGTAGGATTCATTCTTTTCCCTCTTACTAGTTTTCATGGGTTGATTACTTAGCACCCTCTATTGATGACAAACTAATGTTTAGTTTTAAGGACTGCCCTGAACTCATGGGTTTACATGTATTTGATACATCTCACTGCATTGCAGTTAAAACCCTTGTTGCCTCTTTCATCACCCCATCTTTGGCTAGCAAGGTACACTGTGCTTTTTTCCTATAATGACACATTGTGGCAATATTTCGTTGAGCTTTTCTGATCTATAAGTCCACAGTCTCTAATCTGAAATTCTTGGGGCCAGATAGGTATCAGAATTCCTACATTTTAGAAAGATAATAGAGGGTACATACCATTCATTACACAGTACCTCAGTGAGGCCTGGGGCAGGACCCTGTGGTATTACACTTCATTTTTTTTTCTTATTAAAAAATTGCNTCTGAAATTCTTGGGGCCAGATAGGTATCAGAATTCCTACATTTTAGAAAGATAATAGAGGGTACATACCATTCATTACACAGTACCTCAGTGAGGCCTGGGGCAGGACCCTGTGGTATTACACTTCATTTTTTTTTCTTATTAAAAAATTGCAATAAAATGCACATACCATAAATTTACCATCTTAACCCTTAAGTGTCCAGTTCATTGGTGTTAAGTACATTCACCTTGTTGTGTAATCATCCCCACCATCCATCTTCAGAACTTTTTCATCTTCCCACAGTGAAACTCTTGTCCCCATGGAATACTCACTCCCCATTCCCCTTCCTCCAGCCCCTGGTGCCTACCATTCCACCATATGAATTTGACTTCTCTAGGAACCTCGTGTAAGTGGAAATACACAGTATTTGTCTTTTTGTGATTTGCTTACTTCATTTGGCATGATGTCCTCAAGGTTCATCCATGTTACATCGTGTGGCAGAAGTTCCTTTTTAGGGCTCCATAATATTCCATGGGGTATCTGTATCCCATTTTGTTCATCTGTTCAACTGTCGATGGACACTTGGGTTGCTTTCAGCTCTTAACTCTGGTGAATATTGCTATTGTGAATCTGGCTGTGCAAATATTTGTGAGACCCTGCTTTCAGTCCTTTTGGGTATATATCCAGGAGTGGAATTGCTGGATCATATGGTATATATGCTTTACATTTATTGCATTAACACTTACGAATCTTCTTGGTAAATTGGGTTGTTTAAAAGATGACAACTGTGTCAAGTTTTGTTACCACATGAGTATCCTATTAGCACAAGAAAAATCCTTTGATTTTTGAGAAGTTTCTGGATTTTGGAATTGTGGGAAAGAACCTTAACTCAACCCCTGTTGAAGGATGCTTAGACTCCCGACATACCACAAGGAATCACTTGGTACACACATAATTTTATTTATTCTTTTTTTTAATAGTTTTATTGATTTATTTTCTTTATTTTTGGCTGTGTTGGGTCTTTGTTGCTGCTAAGGCTTTTCTTTAGTTATTGGGGGCAGAGGGCACTATCTAATTGCAGTTCACCAGCTTCTCATTTCCGGAGAAGACAATGGCAGCCCACTCCAGTGCTCTTGCCTGGAAAATCCCATGGGTGGAGGAGCCTGGTAGGCTGCAGTCCATGGGGTCGCTGAGAGTCAGGCATGACTGAGCGACTTCACTTTCACTTTTCACTTTCATCCATTGGAGAAGGAAATGGCAACTCATTCCAGTATTCTTGCCTGGAAAATCCCAGGGACGAGGGAGCCTGGTGGGCTGCCGGCAGAGCGGGGAACCTCCTGAGGGGCTGCGGCCTTGGTCGACAGCTGCCTGGTGTCCTTCGTGCTGGTCTCTGCCCCTCCGTTGGAGCCACCCGGGCTCCCTGGAGGCCGCAGGCCGGTGTCGGGCACTGTGCCGGGTGGGGCCTCCTTTCCTGCCCTGGGCCCGTTTCCTCTCTGCCTGGCGTGGCCTCAAGGCAGCACCCATGGCTGGCCGCCTGCGGGGCCGGCTCGTGGGTTTTTAAACTCAGCTTCCATGTGGCCCCTTCTCTCCCCATTGTCCTCACCCCAGAATCACTGGGGGCCTCGCAGCAGCAGCAGCAGCAGCTTCTCATTTCAGTGGCTTCTTTTGTTGCAGACAGTGGCCTCCAGAGTGCAGGCTTCAGTAGTTGCGGCTTTCTGGCTCTGAAAGCCAGAAGCACAGTCTCAGTAATTGTGGTGCATGGGCTTAGATGCTTTCCACCATGTACAATCTTCCCGGACCAGGAATCAAACTTCTATCTCCTGCATTGGCAGGCGGAGTCTTTGCCACTGAGCCACCCTGGAAGCTTCTTGTTTTGTTCTTAAAGGATAAATTTGCAGAGGTGGGAATGTTGTGGGTTTTTTTTCCGCCACACTGTGGGGCTTGTGAGATCTAAATTCCCTGACCAGGAATGAAACCTGGGGCCACGGCAGTGAAAGCACTGAGAGCTAACCCCTGGACCACCCGGCAATTCCCCAGGTGGGATTTTATTCTATATCCAAGGCAGGGTTTTAGCTGGCAGGTAGCAAAATCAGATGTGAATTTTGTTTTTAAATTTTTATTTATTTGGCTGCATCGAGTCTTAGTTTTAGCAGGCACAATCTTTGTTGCATCACGTGGGACCTTTCGTTGTGGTTGACTAAGTCTCTAGGTGTGGAGCACGGGCTTAGTTGCCCCAAAGCATATGGGATCTTAGTCCCCTGACNCCTTCTGGTCTTGCACCTAGTCTCCCTGCCCCTCACCAGGTCCCTAGGGCTCATGACCAGGGTCCTCTTGCAGATCAATCCGCTGGTTGGATCGGTGCATAGCAGCCCATCGACGGCCGGACAAGCAGAACCTCTTTGCCATCATCCAGGGGGGGCTGGACGCGGATCTCCGAGCCACTTGCCTTGAAGGTAAAGCCGTGTGCCAACAGGACCAGGGCTTTTCTATCACAGAGAGCCCCACATGGGCCTGGCATGCTTAGAGAGTGTTGTTTTTGTTTTTGTTTTAATTTTGATCGCACCCTGGGGCTTGTGGGATCTTAGTTCCCTGACCAGGGGTTGAACCCTGGCCCTTGGCAGTGAGAGCTTGGAGTCCTAAACACTGGACAGCCAGGGAATTCCTGAGAGTGGTTGTTACTAGGCGAAAGAGCATTCTAGGTGGAAGGAATGGCTAAAGCAAAGGCCCTGAGCATCATGGAATAGAGAGCGTTGGGAGAATAATAATAGCTATTAGTCTCCCAGCTGGCGCTAGTGGTAAAAAATTCACCTGCCAATGCAGGAGACATAAGAGACACACATTCAGTCCCTGGGTTGGGAGAATCCCCTGGAGGAGTCCGTGGCAACCACTCCAATATCATTTACTGGAGAATCCCATGGACAGAGAAGCCTGGTGCGCTACAGTCCATAGGGTCACACGGATTCAGACACGACTGAAGTGACTTAGCACACAGAACACATCAGTTTCCAGGTGTCCACCAGGCATTCTGCCAAATGCTCTTCATGGATTGTCCGATGGAGTTTTCATAAAGATCCTGTAATGTGGGAACTTGCAGATTCCCAAGATTACCGAAGGGGAAACTGAGGCACAGAGCTGTTAAGTTCCCGTACTCTCAGTCACACAGCTTGGACGTTTCAGAGCTGGGGTTTGCACTCAGGCTTGGGACTCTGCAGCCTACAACGTTAACTCCTACATTGTGCTGCTCTATCCCTGGGGAGTAGGTCAGGAGCAAAGGGTTGGGCCCGAGGCATTGTGCTGACAGTGGAGGGCCTGGGACACCACACTGAGGTGCTGGGGAGCTGTGGAGGGCTGTCGAATGGGAGAAAAACCCCAGTGGGATGGGAAGCGTAAGGTCCAGAGAGGAAGCTGGAGTAGTTGCCAGGGGGGCGGGGTGGGTGATAGAGGGCCTGAACCACTTCTGTGGCCATGGAGACAAGGCGGGCAGAGATGGGGGCTCAGAGGCAGTGAGGAGTCATAGGCAGGACCCTGCATTCTGGATCCATGGAACTGGATCCAGCCCCTTGATCTGTTGCCTCATGGCTGTGCACCCTTGGGCTCGTGGCTTCACCTCTCTGAGCCTTACTTTCTTCCTCTAAAAATGGAAGCCCATTCCCAGTGGCAAGGGGTCAAAGTGAGGAATAAAGGGGAAAATTTTTTTCAGGGTGTCCCGCCTGCACCTGGCATCACTATGTACTCTTGTGAAGATTGTGTGTGTTTTTTTGTGTTGTTTTTTTTTAATCTTTTGGCCGCACCATGTGGTATGTGGGATCTTAGTTCCGCAACCAGGGATCAAACCTGTGTTCCCTGCATAGGAAGCACAGGGTCTTAACCACTGGACCTCCAGGGAAGTCCCAGTTTGCCCACCTGTTATATCTAAAACCTGCTGCTGCTGCTGCTGCTAAGTCGCTTGAGTTGTATCCAACTCTGTGCGACCCCAGAGACGGCAGCCCACCAGGCTCCCTCGTCCCTGAGATTCTCCAGGCAAGAACACTGGAGTGGGTTGCCATTTCCTTCTCCAAGGCAGGAAAGTGAAAAGTGAAAGTGAACTCACTCAGCTGTGTCCAACTCTTAGCGATCCCATGGACTGCAGCCTACCAGGCTCCTCCGTCCACGGGATTTTCCAGACAAGACTACTGGAGTAGGGTGCCATTGCCTTCTCCATCTAAAACTGCAGGGATTTGCAATTCATTTGGCGGCAAGGCTAGACCTCTTGACCCCAGTCGTTAGGAGTCTGTACACATTTTGCTGTCAAAACGTTACAGCATTCGATGACAGGCAGTTATTCCTCATGGAGGATGTGCACGGTTATAAAATCTGGAAAATTCTGAAACATCTTAGGTTTTGGCTGAGGCAGTGTGTGCCCTGGGCCGCTTCTGAGGACTGAAGGAGGGATGTCGCAGGCATTCTGTAGACAGTAGCTGACGTCACCAGCAGCCCCAGGACACACAGACACATACACACACACCCACTCTCTCCTGGGGGTGAAGAGGAGGAGGCTGAGGCCTATTTCTTTCTGCCTGATCACCGCTGCCTTGCCCCTCCACGCCCAGAGATGACCAAGCGAGATGTGCCAGGCTTCGCCATCGGGGGCCTGAGCGGGGGCGAGAGCAAGGGCGAGTTCTGGAGGATGGTGGCGCTGAGCACCTCGCGGCTGCCTAAGGACAAGCCCCGCTACCTGATGGGGGTCGGGTACGTGGAGGAGCGGGGAGATGCCGCCCACCCCCCACCCCTGCCTGTGGGGAGTGGATTCCTGGGAACCCCTGCCCGGGGTGTCAGGGACTGGGGAAAGACACAGCCCTGCCTGGGAGGGGACTTAGCCCTCTGCTGGGGGTGAGGGTGCCCATGTTGGGAGGAGGGGGGCCCTGGGTGTGTGATCAGAGCTTGAGGTTCTCTGCTACCCTCCCCCACCATGTGTNAAAGGTCTGTCTAGTCAAGGCTATGGTTTTTCCTGTGGTCATGTATGGATGTGAGAGTTGGACTGTGAAGAAGGCTGAGCACCGAAGAATTGATGCTTCTGAACTGTGGTCTTGGAGAAGACTCTTGAGAGCCCCTTGGACTGCAAGGAGATCCAACCAGTCCATCCTAAAGGAGACCAGTCCTGGGTGCTCATTGGAAGGACTGATGCTGAAGCTGAAACTCCAGTACTTTGGCCACCTCATGTGAAGTGTTGACTCATTGGAAAAGACTCTGATGCTGGGAGGGATTGGGGGCAGGAAGAGAAGGGGATGACCGAGGATGAGATGGCTGGATGGCATCACCGACTTGATGCACATGAGTTTGGGTCAACTCTGGGAGTTGATGATGGACAGGGAGGCCTAGCGTGCTGCAATTCATGGGGTCGCAAAGAGTCAGACATGACTGAGCGACTGAACTGAACTGAGCTGAGGTTGGTCATAACTTTCCTTCCAAGGGATAAGCATCTTTTAATTTCATGGCTGCAGTCACCATCTGCAGTGATTTTGGAGCCCCCAAAAAAGTCAGCTACTGTTTCCCCATCTATTTGCCATTAAGTGGTGAAACTGGATACCATGATCTTAGTTTTCTAAATGTTGAGCTTTAAGCCAACATTTTCACTCTCCTCGTTCACTTTTATCAAGAAGCTCTTTATTTCTTCTTCACTTTCTGCCATAAGGGTGGTGTCATCTGCATATCTGAGGTGATTGATATTTCTCCGAGCAATCTTGATTCCAGCTTGTGCTTCCTCCAGCCCAACGTTTCTCATGATGTACTTTGCATGTAAGTTAAATAAGCAGGGTGACAATATACAGCCTGATGTACTCCTTTTCCTATTTGGAACCAGTCTGTTCCATGTCCAGTTCGAACTGTTGCTTCCTGACCTGCATATAGGTTTCTCAAGAGGCAGGTCAGGTGGTCTGGTATTCCCATCTCACTACTAAACTGACTTAGCACACTCTTTGTTCAGTCTTCCCTCCAGCTCTGTCTCTGACCTCCTACTCAAGCCCAGGTCTGCATTTTAGTCGTTTCTTACAAGTCTCCATTTTAATGTCCCTGGAGCTGGCTGTGTTTCTCTGATTGTACATCTCTAACAAGTCGGAAACTCTATCTGACCTAGCCTTCACAAAAGAAGCCCGGAGGGAAGAGGTAGGTCTGGAGTTGTGCCCCAAGAAAGGTTTGACCAAGCTCAGAACATCACAGTTTTGTGTGTCAATGAATCAAGGAAACAATACCAGAAGCACCCTTCAGACAGGAAACCAGGAACTCAGTTGGGAGCCTGAGTGGTCTATGGACTCAAAACAGGAAGTTGTCCTTCTTCGCGACTGGGAGAGGCTAATGAGAAGCAGCCACATTCAGATTGAGAGTAGTACTACACCTAGGAAGCTGGGCTAGAGGGGAATCCAAGAATCAGACCTGTGGTCCTCTGAAGGCTAGAGGATGTGTCAGAAAAATCCAGCAGAGGTAACTACACAATAGGGGAGAACGTAGGGTCCTGTCACCCTAACTGCATTTTATGGAACACTCATGTCCTGGGAGAGGTAGATACGTCTGCCATGAAAAATAGTTCTTTAGTCAAATACATTTGGAGGGAAGTGGGCAAATGAAGTTCAATAGGTTTCTTGATTGCAGAAATTGTCACGGCCTTTAACAAGCTAATGTGCGTGGTAAGTGTACACAGTGTTTCCCAAAGGTACCTTGGTCCTGTAACAACTTCTCCCTCTCCTTCCTTCCCTGTCTCTCTCTCCATAATAAGAGGCTGTGGAGTGCTACAATTGTGTGATACAATTCCTCCAATAATTAGTTATTAAGTGAAACATTACCTCCTCCATTACTATAAAATAAAACCTTGGTGCAGGACTTTCTGTTCCATAGGACTAGAACTGTGGAACGTGTGGGGACAGGTGAAGAAGATAAGATAAATTCTCCATGCAGACCAGTCAAGTGGCCTGAAGCTGGGAGCAAGATCTGTGAAAGCCAGGCTTGAAACAAGACTGCGTACACAGTGGGTGCTCCCCAATATGTGCACACAGACTCAACCAGACCCCCCCACCCCAATCCTGGCTGATTAGCAGAAGTGCCTCATGGCCCAGGCTGGTTATAGACCCTGGAAGGGATTAAGGACTCCTCAGAGAAAGTGTGAAGCAACCTTGCATATCTGTTTTCATGTTGTAGGCCACCACGTCCCTATAATCTGAGTCAGTTGTATAACCTTTGAGGTACTCTTTTCTAGGAAGGCATGTGGTTCAGGGGAGAGAGATCAGTCTGCCTGAGAAATATAGAGGTAGAGCCCTGGCACCCCTCTCTTCTATTTCCTCATCTCTTGGAGGGAGGGCCCTCCTTTGTAAGGTTCTTAAGGGGACTAAATCAAGCACACCCATTCATGGGTGGACTTCCTAGCGGAAAAGCACTATTTGAGTTTGAGACTGTTCCTGGGAATCATCACCCTATGGAAGGTTTGCAGAGGGCAGAGCAAGGAGGAGAGAGGTAAGGTGGGGAGATTTGTTTGCCTGAGACCTTGTCTCACACTTGGAGCAACACTTACAAGAGTGACTCACAGGAGGGCTGCTGGTGAGTAGGGCTCAGGTGAAGCTCGGAGGATTTCTGTCCTTCGTGCGTGTCACTTGTAGATTTCTCTCCCTGAGACATAGTCCCTGCTGACCCTCCAACTCACCATCCCAGAAAGGTTATAGGATAAGATTTCCAGGTGCTCAATATTAGGGTCACTGCAATAGGGAGTGACTTAGCTAATGGTTCTGTGACTTCAGGGTGTCCCTTTTAAAATAGATTGCTGGGCCCCATCCCCAAATTTCTGATTCAGCAGAAATTTATATTTCCAAAAATTTTCCAGGCTATATTGATTCTATTGGTTCTGGTTTATGGCTTGAGAACCACTGCCTTGGGCTGACCAGATTGGAGTCTAGGGGGCTCTCACTTGAGAGTTTAAAGATTCAAGCTGTCTGCTGGCCTTGGTGCGCCTCCTGTAGCCCCTTCTCTGGAATTGCTCACCAGTGCTGATGAGTCAGTGAGGTCTGCTGTCCACTGTGCATTATGCGAGGATGGGCACCGAGCTTGCTTGTTGGGCTACATAACCACCCAGCCCGCTAACTCGCTTGGATCATGGAGTAGATGTAGGACTGCATTGTATATGTTTTCTCAAAGAAGAAAACAGATGCAGGCATTTGTTTTCCAGTTTGGAATGTTAGCCGAAGTCTAACTCAGGGCACTGCTTTTGGGTTTGTTCAGTTTATGGGGTGCCAGTTCTGTGACCCGAAAATGCCCTTCGACCAGTAGCTGGGCTCATGTGCCACCACGGTGGTTACAGCTGGGTGATTTAGTCACTCCTTGCTAGCCCCCATCCCTAGTCTGTCCTTGGCCCCTCCCCTTGTGTGTTGCCGAGTTACCTGCCAATTAGCTTTCTCACTCTTCTGTCCTTGCCATTGCTGGCCTGGCCGCTCCACCTGCTCTGGAGTCACTGAGCAGTCGTCGTCCGCACTCAGGCATTATTTTCACGTCACTGTCCCTCCAGATGCAGAGTTGGCTCCCGGTGTTGACTCTCATGTAACGTTTCCTCACCTCATTTCTCTCCTTTTCCATTTATTTGGTTTGTGTCAATCCCTTTTTATTCTTTTGATGCCCAAAGGCCTGGAGTTCAATTTTCTTCCAGATTTTATCTTAAAGGAGTGGTATTAAGCTCTGTGAAACTTGCTTTATGTGAAATAATAATTCTTAACTCATGTCACTAAGGTGTTTTTGGTTTAACTGCATGATTTTGTTTCATGTAAAAAACTGTAGCAACTTATGAAAATGTATTTTTAATAAACTTTTAAAAGATAATCTTATTGAGATATTATTCACATACCATGCAATCTACCCAATTAAAGCATACAATTCAATGAAGTTTAATATATTCGCAGATCTGTATGACCATCACCACAGTCAATTTTAAAACTTTGATCACCTCACAAAGGAAACCTTCTAGAGGACTTGTCTGCTGGCCCAGTGGTTAAGAATCTGCCTTCAAATTCGGAGGATGCAGGTTCTATCCCTGGTGGGGGAAATGAGATCCCATATGCTGTGGGGCACCTAAACCCATTCCCCACAGCTAGAGAGGAGCCCGTGCCTCACAATGAAAGATCCTGCATGCCTCAGCAGCTAACAACTGATGTTCAGTTGAGTTCAGTTCAGTTCAGTCGCTCAATCGTGTCCAACTCTTTGCGACCCCACGAATTGCAGCATGCCAGGCCTCCCTGTCCATCACCACCTCCCAGAGTTCACTCAGACTCACGTCCATCGAGTCCGTAATGCCATCCAGCCATCTCATCCTCAGTCGTCCCCTTCTCCTCCTGCCCCCAATCCTTCCCAGCATCAGAGTCTTTTTCCAATGAGTCAACTCTTCTCATGAGGTGGCCAAAGTACTGGAGTTTCAGCTTCAGCATCATTCCTTCCAAAGAAATCCCAGGGTTGATCTCCTTCAGAATGGACTGGTTGGATGTCCTTGCAGTCCAAGGGACTCTCAAGAGTCTTCTCCAACACCNCAGGCCGTCCTGTCCCCCGGACCTGTCCTGTTGAACGTGGCCAGAGGCTGAGCCAACGTCGGCCACCTTCTGGCGCTGGACCAGTTCTGGCACTTTTGTTTAGAGTTAAGGCTTGCGTCTGCTGTGGGGTCTCGGGGCTCACAGGAGGGTGGCAAGGACCTTGTGAGGTGCTGTTTGTGTAGCATGGAGTGTTAGCACGGTGGATGTTTGAGATGGTGGATGGAGTGTAAGAACATGGCTTGTGCAGGGTTACCGGGTGGGGGGTCACATGAGCAGTATGGGAATTGTAGGTACAGAGAGTGTTCAGCTGAATAGTAGGTGGGAGGTATGCAGTGGGAGGTGGTGTGCAGCTGGGGGGTCGTATGAGCAGTGCAAGTGTGTGGAGACCAGAGCGGATAAGGTGCCATGGGGGCTGTGACTACTGCTGTAACCAGTTTCTGCTCAGCCATAGTGGGGCTGTAGGGTACAGACAAAGCTGGGGGCAGCTCTCTCACTTTAGTCAGGGAGTGGCAATTCCTTCTGACATTTGAGAAGACCTACTGGGGTCCCAGCTTTTCCGGGCCCATCCCTAGCTGGGGTGGCGGGGGGAGAGTGAACGGCTGAGGCTGGAGGAGGGGCAGCTCACCAGCTGGATCCAATTAGGACTCCTACCAAAAGCAAAACAGCCAGACACACCCCAGTTCCCGGCTACTCTTCCCCCACCCTGCGGGGGAAACTGAGGCAGGGGAGAGTAGGAGATCTGGAGCCCTGAGGCATGCTGATTCCTAGCCACAACCCCACCCCGGACGGCTGATAACGGAGGCCAAGATGCAAGGTCAGCACAGGCAGCTCTGATCACCAGCTGACCCAGCCTCCTTCCCTCTCACTGCCATACCCTGCTGCATTTCCTGAGAACTGCCCTGTAGGAGGAAGGGGCTGGTAGGAGGTCTGATTCTTCAGGTGCTGCTCATCCTTGGTGGTCCAGCTGTCTGTCCCTCCCTAACACGCACCCTGTGATGCACCTTTCAGGATACGCAGGAGTGGGTGGGGAAGGATGGGCTGAGTGTTCCTCCCGTATCAGGAAATGATGAGGAGGACTTCTCATAGGGAGGATGCAGGTACTGGGGCAGTGGGTCCCGCATCTGGCAGAGAACAGAGGGGGCAGGAAGCCCCCAGGTCCTCCCTTAAATCGGACAGCCCTTCACCCCTAACGACTGAAAAACGTGAAATAGCCCACTGTAGTCGGCAGACTCCTTCCTCCCTCCCAGAACTGCCTTGACTTTGGGGGCTTGAGCCTTAGGCGCATCCCAGGGGTATTTTCCAGCTGCTAGTCCACAAATTCAGGTTTTCTCGACTTTCGCCTCATCTGGATTAAGGGGGGGA
This sequence comes from Neotragus pygmaeus, assembly GCA_006410875.1. Classification (NCBI taxonomy): domain Eukaryota; kingdom Metazoa; phylum Chordata; class Mammalia; order Artiodactyla; family Bovidae; genus Neotragus; species Neotragus pygmaeus. The sequence goes on along the minus strand of SJYV01042702.1, from coordinate 2,430 downwards.
CTTCTCACCTCTTTCCCCCACNACGTCTATAAGAGACAGGGCCCCCCGCCCCCCACCTCCCGTCCCCAGGCACAGCCGCGCCTTCCTGCACACCCTGCTCCATAGTGACAACACCGCGGCCCTGCACCACCTCACCATTCACAACATCGCCTATCAGGTGGGCCTGTGGCTGGAGGAGCAAGGCCAGCGGGGTGGGGCCGTCTCCTGGCGGCTGGCAGCTGGTGGCTGACGGCTGACCTGCCTCCCGCCTTGCTCCCGCCCTGCAGCTGCGGCTGATGAGCGCTGTTCGAGCCAGCATTGTGGAGAAACGCTTTCCTGCCTTTGTGAGGGACTTCATGAGCACCATGTATGGGGACCCCACCCTCTGTCCCACCTGGGCCACTGAAGCCCTGGCCTCTGTGGGGATCACACTGGGTTGATCCTGCTTGGGGGGAGGGAGGGAAGAGGAGGGGTTGGAATATAATGAAGGACTTTTTTTTTTTAATTGTAACATAGACTGTGTCTGTGTCTTCTTGGGGAAGTGGCCTGTCTAGGTCGCCTTTCTGGTCTGAGTGTCACTGGGGCCCGTCAACTAAAAAAAAGTTGCACAAGGTGAGTTTCTCGTTAACCTTTCTTTGGGTCAAAATGAGGACTGCAGCCCAGGAGACAGAACCTCGGATAGCGCTGAGAGACTGCTCCGAAGAGGCAGTGTAGGGGGAGATCAGTATATATGATTTTGGTGAAGGAGGAGTACAAGGCATTCAGGCACTGATTTTACGAAAGGTTTTCTGCAAGCAATGAGGAGCTGGTGTCACCTTGAAGAGATTTAGTGCTTTTCCAGATCTGAAGAGATGCAAGGATTGGGATCATGAAATCGGTTCTTGAAAATATCTGACTAGCCAAAGACCTGTTCCATGTTTCACTGGAGCACAGAGTGCCTCTTTCTCCGCCCTGAACTCCCTGCAGGGCAGGTCAAAGGTCAGCAGCTGCACCAGCACAGGATCCAGTCTCCACAGAGGCAGATGGCAAATGACCTTGGCAAGCGACAGTTACGGGGCCCCATCATGGTAATAGATTCAACCATACTTGGGGAGGCATTTCATGACCATTTTGTCCCATGCTACTAGGAATGCTCTCTGGAGAAGGTTTTTTTGATAAGCCACTCAGCGTGCTATTACTGGACTAGGTCCTAATAGTCAAAGATCTCTGTACACCTGACTTCTAGTCCAGGAAAATATTCCTTTTTACTGCATCTTCCCATAACTAGAGTTATGCTATTCTAATAGTTGAAGGTATAAGAACTGTATGTTTCATCAACTTCTGCAAGTCATCTAGTCATCATTATTTTCATTGGAGGCTCAGTTACATATTTGATAATTGTAAGAAAAAACAGTTTTGTAAAACTGGCAGATACAAATAACAGAGCTAGCACCATTGGGCTTCCCTGGTGGCTCAGTCCGTAAAGAATCCGCCTGCAATGTGGGAGACCTGGGTTTGATCGCTGGGTTGGGAAGATCCCCTTGTGGAGGGCATGGCAACCCATTCCAGTATTTTTGCCTGGAGAATTCCATGGACAGAGGAGCCTGGCAGGTTATAAGTAGTCCATGGGGTCGCAAAGAGTCACGACTGAGCTACTAAGCACAGCTAGCAGTATTATCAAAGTCATAAAAGAATTAAGGGCCTGCCTTCCTGCACACCCCGAACTTCTGTTAGGTGCAACCCAGTATATTCTTGGGCTTTCCCAGTGGCTCAGCAGGTAAAGAACACACCTGCAGTGCAAGAGACCCGGGAGACCCGGGTTTGATCCTTGGGTTGGGAAGATCCCCTTGAGAAGGAAATGGCAAGCCATTCCAGTATTTTTGCCTGAAAAATCCCACGGACGGAAGAGCCTGGTGGTTTATAATCCATGGGATCTCAGAGTCAGACACAACTTAGCACCTAAGCACACAGTATATTCTTAGGTCATTTTACTTAGTCTATTCTGTACCCATCTTTATTATTTCTAGATAAATGACATATTTGCACCGTCCTTAAGATTCTCAGCCCAATTTCCTAGTGTTGCTAGGCTGATTAGCCTAAATTTAAGGATATAATTTAATTGTCCCTAACCTTGGAAGAAAAGTTATGACCAACCTAGGTAGTATATTCAAAAGCAGAGACGTTACTTTGCTGGCTAAGGTCCATCTAGTCAGGGCTATGGTTTTTCCAGTAGTCATGTATGGATGTGAGAGTTGGACTGTGAAGAAGGCTGAGCGCTGAAGAATTGATGCTTTTGAACTGTGGTGTTGGAGAAGACTCTTGAGAGTCCCTTGGACTGCAAAGAGATCCAACCAATCCATTCTGAAGGAGATCAGCTCTGGGATTTCTTTGGAAGGAATGATGCTAAAGCTGAAACTCCAGTACTTTGGCTACCTCGTGTGAAGAGTTGACTCATTGGAAAAGACTTTGATG
>SJYV01042701.1:0-16411 GCA_006410875.1 Neotragus pygmaeus | reverse complement strand
CAGTAGTTCAGAGTAACTTCCATCACTCAAGTTTGATGGAATGTTTTAAAAAGCCTAAAACTCCAACATTTCTGCAGGCTTCTCCTTCAGCTTCCTGACCTTTTGGTAACCCCTGATGGCCAGCACGGCCCCCACTGCAAAGACCCCAATGCCCAGGGCAGCAAAGATTCCAGCACCAATGTCTCCCCCATGGAAACTGCAGTTGAAGCCACTGTATCCTTTGCTCTGGTACAGCGCCTCCCTCTCTTTGCACAAGGAAGAGGCGTAGGCAGCCGAGAGGTTGTGGAAATAGAAGTACAAGGCCGGGATGTATGCCCCGGCAATAAGCATGTGCAGCACACCTTCAATCACCAGCAACAGGGGGCAGTGCCATGGCACCCGCAGAACGCCCAGGGTGAGGAGGAGGCAGCAGAAGGCCATGAAGGCTCCGCTGCAGGCCATTGCCACAGTGACCGTGGGCAGCTTTAGCTGGTAGAACTGAATGTCCAACTGCTGTGCTTTCTCCCCATCAGCACCATTGAAACCACTGTAAGCCCCTCCATACTGGTAGTAGTAAACTCCCCCCAGGCTGGTGATGCCTGTGTAGCCCCCTGTGGAATTGTAAGACACAGAGCTGCAGGCCAGGATCAGCAAGTTCAGGAGAACCTCCAGCATTTGGCAGCAGGCTGCAAAAGAAGGGCATGTTACCATTTTGAAAGATGCTGTTTTACACTTGAAGACTTCCACCTCAAGGCTTATCTTCCCAGTGGCAGCTCATGCCACAGCCAGGTCTTTCTTCTGCCCCTTGGAAGACCTGAGCAGCCAAAGCTGCAGGATTAGGACTAGATGGTAGCAGGGAACCATGGAATCCAGAAATTATGTCAGAGATACTTAGGACTGAAAAGAGTAACTCTAAAAACAGCAAAGCAGCCGGTCCAGGTGGCTGCAGGACAATGAGGGAAGTCAGGCCAGGAAGCAGGAAGAAAGGTGTTGTTTATGGAAGGCAAAAAGATTCTCTGCTGTAGCCCTGCCCTGCAACAAAAGCTGAAAAAATAGTTACGTCCTCTTTAGATGTTTTGTGGCCATCTTCAATTTGCTTCCCTTGTGGCTCAGCTGGTGAAGAATCCACCTGCAATGCAGGAGACCCCAGTTTGATTCCTGGGTCAGGAAGATCTGCTGGAGAAGGGATAGGCTACCCATTCCAATATTCTTGGGCTTCCCTTGTGGCTCAGCTCGTAAAGAATCCACCTGCAATGCAGGAGACCTGGGTTCGATCCCTGGGTTGGGAAGATCCCCTGAAGAAGGCAAAGGCTACCCACTCCAGGATTCTGGCCTGGAGAATTCCATGGACTATATAGTCCATGGGGTTGCAAAGAGTCAGACACAACTGAGCGACTTTCTTTCAGTTTGGAAGAGGAAACTTCTCCAAGTTTGTAAAAGATTATAACATAGTGCTTAAAAAATACAATAAAGTCAGAAAAAAGCATGGAAGTTATCCATCAAAATATTAATCGTGGTTCACAAGTACCAGAGATAGGAAAGATTAAGTTAATTAATTATTGAATTAAATATAATTAAACAGTAAAACATAACTTATTGTTCTTAGACTTTAACTCAAGAAGTAGTGGCTCAGATGGTAAAGAATCTGCCTGCAATTCAGGAGACCTGGGTTTGATCCCTGAGTTGGGAAGATCCCCTGGAGGAGGGCATGGCAACCCACTCCAGTATTCTTGCCTGGAGAATCCTATGGACAGAGGAGCCTGGTGGGCTACAGTCCATGGCATCGCAAAGAGTCGGACATGACTGAGCCACTAGCACTTTCACCTTTTTCAAGAGCAAATCTGGGCTGTTTGATACTTTTCCAGAGCTGGATTTTTTCAGGATCCTTGGCTGGACAATCAAAGAGCTCCAGCTTTTCTACCAAAGCTGGCTGCTTTCCTTAAAGTCAGTTTACTGTGATATACCTTATACACAACAAAATGACCCGCATTAAGCACACAGCTTGATAGAGTCTGACAAATGTATATGTCATGTAATCATGATCAAGATATAGACTGTTTTCATCCTCCCAGAAAGTTCCCTAAAATCCTTTGGGGTCTACCCCTCGCCCTCCTCCTCAGGCCACCACTGATCTGCTCTCTGCTATTCGAAACTACGTTTGTCTTTCTCGAATTTCATGCAAATGGAATCATACAGTTATGTGCTCTTTTGTGTATGGCTTCTTTTTCTTTTCATAATACAAAGCTGGGAATTGTATGTGCTGGCATGGTTCTATGGGTCAGCTGACTGTAGGATCAGGCTGTTGCATCTCCCTGGCTTTTACAGAACCAGATTTTGGGCCTGGGTCCAGTTGGTCTAGGATTTCCTTGGTGGCTCAGAGGTAAAGAATCTGCCTGCCAATGCAGGAGACATGAGTTCAATCCCTGGAAGTTGGGAAGATCTCCTGGAGAAGGATGTGGCAACCCACTCCAATATTCTTGCCTGGAAAATCCCATGGACAGAGGAGCCTGCTGGTCTATAGTCCATGGGGTCCCAAAGAGTCAGCTAAACAGCAAACACCAGGTGGTCTAAGCATGAAGGTGTGTTACATTTGCACATTCGCTAATTGAAACCAAGCACTCTCAAGTATGTTTACATTCTGCCATCCCCCCTCCAAAATGCAAACGGCATTACTGTTTTATTTAATTATAAAAGTAACACACAAGGATGGTAAAAAAAAAAGAAAGAAAGAATATCTAGGTGAAACAGAAACGTATAAAAATGATCTAAAGTCCAGTCAATAAAACTGGAGAAGCCACTGTTACCTTTTTTTTTTTTTTTTTGGACTTTCCTGCCACATGTGCATAATTTTTGCTGTTTATTTGTTTTTAAGTAAGAATAGGGTTCTCTTCTCTCTACTATTATATAACCCATTTTTTCACTTAATATAGTATGAACAGTTTTTCTACCATAGCAAATATAAATATACTTATATTATTAAAGGATTATAGGATGCCACGATGAATTTAAATAATTTCAATATAAAGGATATTTAGGCTTTTCGCACTGTTTTGCTATATGGGAGCAGATATAGGCTATGTATTTCCTAATAGTTTGGAGAGGACAGAGCCTCCACAAACTCCTTATTCCTGTTGTAGCTTTAAATAGAACCAGAAAACAATCACCAGGGATGGAGGAGATGTCTGGTAATACGTTTTTAAAAATAAAAGCCCAGAGCCTCTCTAGGCCTTACTTGCCCCTTAAAGGATCTGGCTCACTGAGTCAGCACCTCTCTCTTAAGAAGCAGTTATGCATTTCAGGTCATTCATTCCTCTGATTCTGGCTGAATATTTCAGATCTGTTAATGAGTTAACACTCTTAGAGTCAGCCCTGGTTTGAAATCTTGACATAGGCTCAGTCCCATAAACACTAGGTAAGGATATTGAGAATGCAAGAGTACTGGGGTACTGAGAATGCAAGTTGAGGAGCAAAATCTCCACAATTGTCCCCCTGAACCTTTTCAGCATGGTCACAAGTCAATTCCATAGGCAGTAAGACGCCATCTCAGAACTAAACCTCTAGGCTCTGAATGACAGATACCACCACTGACTATAGAGATTATAACATTTGGAGAGAGAAGTTAAATTTTAAAGGATGGTTTGCAAGTAAGGCTGCAAGCTGAATGCAAACATTACCTTTAAAAAAACCACACACACTTTCCTTGTTATACTGGCCTAATTTTCCTCTTATGATATTTTCCATTATGATTTGAGCAACAGAGGTCTAAAGGAAGAGGAAAAGGACAAAAAGGGAAAGGAGAAGCTGCCCCAAATGCAAATCGGAGGGAGCTAGGAGGAGAGCAGGCGATGTATCTCCTTCCCAGGGAAACTGTAACTCCTCACCATCCCTCCAAATAATAAACCTATACACACACAGGATCCTAGAGATCTGATATGCACATGTAATATTTGTACTTGCTTATTATCTGATCTTTATCCTCAGCCTTTAAAAATTTTGGTAGCTGAGAAGTCTTGCCCCAAACCGTGAATTCAGGGCTTATCTATTTTTGTCAGTGTTCCACTGAACTTCCTAAGGGTGACTCAACCCAAACTGCAGGGTCTCCCTAAGAAGTCAGAGCCACAGCTGCCTCCCCTCTTTGCCCGTTTGCTGGAGGAGGAGGACGTGATTTCACCGATAAGGAAAAGAAGTCACAGATCTAAGACAAGGCTGAAATTCTTCAGGTGACCTTTATCCAGGTGTGCCTTTCCTGCCGAGACAAGTTCCTGGTGTTCAATGACTGCTGCTCTCAAAACAATACAACGTTGTGTATACATACGGGTCTCTGTGTGTCCAGAGATCTTTATAAGCTCTCATTTGTTAGCTTCTGACTGCTGAGCCATCCTTTCACTATCATGACTCAGAAACCCAACCTCTAGGCCCAAAGCCAAATAACTAGAAGCAATCTAAGTTAAATCAGGGCCTCAAGCTCGGCCCTCTCCTCTCTCTTGGTAAATCAATCACTGAAGAATACCTCTAGAGAGAAACCTGTTAAACAGTCTCTGGCTTGTTCCTACTATTTATATCATCACGGAAAGAAGGTCAAGCACATAAACCATATCAGGCCTTAGCATTAGGCTCTAAGTTTCAATTCCAGCTCTTCCACTTCACAGCTGTGTGACTTTGTATAACTTACTGTACCTCTCTGAGCCTCAGGAGTTGTTGAGAGAATTAAAAGCAATGGGGTGTGCCAACATATGTAAACTACAGTGAGGATTCTTGTACCTGGATTACCCAGAACTCCTCAATAAGAGTTCTACGTAATCCTATAACAACGTGTCTCACTGTAATCATTCTAAGGGACACTTTCAGGTGTAAGTTTCATGATTTCTCCCCCTCAGGCTGAGAAGTTTTCACCTGTTAGTCATAGGCAGCTGAGGTAAATTTCTCACCAAATCATGTGAGCCATAAGGACTCACCCTGACAAACCCGATTTTCTTCATTGTTGGCAAGGCCAAGCCTGGTGCTACGATGGGAACTCTGGAAAACTACATTTGGAGCTGACACATGATATTATTTAAAATCACAGTTCTTCAAACTGTGAATTCTAAGAAGCATTTTTTTTAATATTTAATTTTATTTTACCTTTATTTATTTGGCTGTGCCGGGTCTTAGTTGCAACACAGAGGATCTTCAGTCTTTGTTGCAGCATGCAAACCCTTAGTTGCAGCGTATGAGATCTAGTTCCCTGACCAGGGTTCAAACCCAGGTCCCTTGTACCAGGAGTGGAAGTCTTAGCCAATGGACCACCAGGGAAGTCCTTTAAGTGTGGTTTTTTTGTTTATTAATAACACAAAACAGGTTAGAAGTTGGTTCATGATGTGTGTGTATTTCTTACTGTGGGTTTCAGTCAACAACATTTAAAAGCCATGATGGCATGTTTGGGCATCAGATCTCCTGTCCTGTGGCATGAGCTCAACCTGTCTGCCATCTCCAGGTCATCTTCCCTCTCTAGTTCTGACCACCTTGCCTGATGAGCCCCACTCTGACAGACGGCAGCTCAGAGATGGCTCTGCCTGGAGGGCCATCTGCAGCCTGAACACTGCAGGCATGGCTGCCTCATCACCCCTAGGCATGTCCAAGAAGAAACATGGGAAACCTGGCCACCTGTTCTTCGTTTTTTTAGAAAATGTGATCCTCATGCGGGTATGAAAACAAAAATGCTAGGAAACCAAAAGGGAGATCTGCTTGAATTTTTGCCCCACCAGCTTGGACCCCTTCCAGGACCACCACCAAAGGTAAGTAAATGGTTTGCCTTCAAAATAGCTCACCTCTCCCGGTGCACAGGTATCTGCACTTGTGGCATTCCAGGAGCCCTTCAGCCTCTGACTGGTAATATACCACTTCCTCTAGTCCAGGCCGGGGGTTCGAGAGTGGGTATCTCCCTGAAGTGGGTTCACTATAACCAAACATATACATGGCCATTAGCAGGCTTCAAATTCAATAACTGTTCAGTATTAGAACTCTGGACACCTCATGCTGGGCCCAGAGGTTAAAAAATGCACAGAAGAGAAAATCTGCCACAGTTTTCATACCTCAGAGAATTTTTTGGCTTAGTGGCTCCAAAGGGTGTTCAAACACTTGGCCCAATTCTGCTAAGTACGTCACTTATCCCAGTAATTCTGAGCCCTACCTCTCATGCTGGCTCGTTGGCCTGCTGGGGAAGCGGGGAGGGTGGCTATTGAACAGGTAGCTGGGAACCACTTGGGGGAGCTTTTCAGTTCATTGAGGACCGGCTCTCTTCACAACTAGTTTGCATTCACGAGACTGATGTCCAGAGTGGCATTCTCTTCCTTCCCTTGTTACTTTGGTAAGAGGTGAATCAGCAGTAATTCTCTAGGCTCTGGTGGTACAGACAACTTTGGACATCATAGCTCTCCCTCTTCTGACAGCCCTGGCATATTCTATTCTGCTCCTTCTCCTCATCCCCTACTCCCAACCTCCCCCATCACTTTATCCAGCACATCCTGGGCTTTTGTCCAAGATTCTGTGGTGAATGGTAGGGGCTGCATTCAACTACCTGGGCTCCAGGGATTCTTACAGAACATAGATCTCATCATGTACTTTTTGGGTTCGAAATCCATGAAGTCCAAACTTTAAGCACAGTGCAGGAGGGCCCTTGTTCATCACTCTCCACTCACAATCTCACTTTTACAGACCCAGCCATAGTGAACCGCCCCTCTCCCTGCCCCAAAAGATGATCTGCATTCCCATGCTTTTAGGTCACCATGTCACCGTGAGAAACAGCCTGGAGCTCCTTCTCCAGAACTCAGCTTTGAGTCTGTCTCCTCCGGGAAACATTCCAGAGCCCAGTCAGGGCCCCAGCTCAGTTCTCCCTGAATCGGTTTCCCCTGGAGCAGCAAATTGGCCTGTTTACTTGTCAGTGTCCTATGGACATCCTGAGTAGACCTCAGTAGTCCCTGGCCATGTTTCCCATCCATTAAATCCCTCCATTGTTATGTGGAGGAGAGTCAAATAAATGGCTTTTGATTTTAAACCATCAACTATCTGTGAACAAAAGAAGCTAAAGTATTCCCTTCACTAGCTTTGAGGTTAGTAGGGGTAGTGGTGGTTGTGGTGGTCAGGGAGCCCAGGACACCATTTTAAAAGGAAATTTTAAAAAGAAGTTGTGGCTTCTCCTAGGTCTACTGCTGCTGCTGCTGCTAAGTCACTTCAGTCATGTCCGACTCTGTGCGACCACATAGACGGCAGCCCACCAGGCTCCCCTGTCCCTGGGATTCTCCAGGCAAGAACACTGGAGTGGGTAGCCATTTCCTTCTCCAATGCATGAAAGTGAAAAACGAAAGTGAAGTCGCTCAGTCGTGTTTGACTCTTAGTGACCCCATGGACTGCAGCCCACCAGGCTCCTCCGTCCATGGGATTTTCCAGGCAAGAGTACTGGAGTGGGGTACCATTGCCTTCTCCATCTCCTAGGTCAGGCAGTTGCAGAGCAGTTTGGCTTTAGGTAGGGAAACAATGACGAGTGCCTGTGATTGTAACTGGGCACATCCTTTGTTACACCTTGGCTAGTTAGTTCTAGATAATTTAACATAAACTCAGGATAGTAGCTTTCCCGCTTTGTGGACACAACTGGGAGAGAGACTGGGCTAAAGCCTCCAAGTCCCATAGCAGACAGGAGCCTGGAGTCCTCCTAGGGATGAGGGCAAAAACCAGTAGGTCATCATCACTCTAGTACCTGCCTGTCTCCTGGCATCTAATCTGGGCATTCAGTAATATTTGTGGAGTTAGATAGAACGTGCAATGGGAAAAGGACCACTTCCCTAGAGAAAGGCCTGGGAATACTGCCTCTCCTTCCTTCCTTCCATCCTAACCCTCTCTCCCAGCTCAACAAGTCTTCTAAAACATCATGATGCTGTCACTCCACAGGCCTTGTGGGAACTCTGTTCTAAAGATAGGGATGGCAAAATTTGTTCATTCAGGAGGGTGAGGTCTGAAACAATCATGGGATTTGAATGAAGCTGCTCAGAAGGACCTCACTGACAAAGATGGGGGAAATCTCTGCCCTTCTGTGCAGAGTTTTAGGTTCATTCAGTTCTTTGGCTAAAAGTCTAGCTTCTCCCAGCTGTCTGGTTTTGAAATGCATATAGCCCTGGAAAGGGTTACACATTAAGGTATTAACTTTTCAATGGGCTGACTTTATTCGGCCTGGANTCTGGCAGCTTAAAAGTCAGAGAAAGGGAGAGGGAGAGGGAGAGGGGCAGGGGGAGGGGGAGGGGAGGGGGAGAGAGAGAGCGCACGCGCACATACGCATTGTGCATATACGCGTGTACATATGTGTACGCACGCACATTCGCGTCTGTATATAAGTGCACACATGCGTATAAACAAACACGTTCGAAGGGCATGCTCACATACACGCATGTGTCCGTGCACGCACGTGTATGCCTAGGCTTTTCTAGTGTGCGTGTATGCTTGCGTGTCTATACGTAGACACATATACACAGACGTACACGAACATACACAGGCATGAATACACATGCTCACACGTGCAGATACGTCAGTATACATACGCACATACGTCCACATAAAGGCGGACATGTCAACGCATACAGATGCACAGGTGTGTGCGGGGGGCGCTCCGCAGAAAGAGAGAGGCAGTGCAACTTCCCTCAGCAAAGCTGAGGGGTCCCGAGGAGAGGTGAGCCTGCTGTCCGCCAACCCAGCCCCCCAGCGAGGGAGAGACAATCAGACGCGACAGGGGTTCTGTCTAAGCAGTTCCGCTTGACTGCCCAGAATTAAATTTTAAAAATGTGTAAAATGCCATTGTGATTTCTGTATACAAAAATCTCAAATATTGCTCAATACATTTTAGGAATTTTAATTGTAGCATGGAGAGTACTCTGTCACTAGACATTAAGGCATGTAAAGGAGGCTTGCTTATTAGAACTGGGGTGGAGTGTAAATTAACACAACTTTAAACAGGGAGTTGTACTTTAAAGTTCATTCTGCATCTGAGAGATTGTATTTATATTCACATAAAATGTAATAAACCNGCATGGAGAGTACTCTGTCACTAGACATTAAGGCATGTAAAGGAGGCTTGCTTATTAGAACTGGGGTGGAGTGTAAATTAACACAACTTTAAACAGGGAGTTGTACTTTAAAGTTCATTCTGCATCTGAGAGATTGTATTTATATTCACATAAAATGTAATAAACCTAAAAGTAGAATTATAATGTTTAAAATTATATAACTATAATAAAGGCTGTAACAGTTTTTCAATAGCATTCTGTTTTATTTTAAATTGAAGTATAGTTGATATACAATATTATATGATACAGGTATGCAACATACTAATTCACAATTTTAAAAGGTTAAACTCCATTTATAGACATTATAAAATATTAGCTCCATTCCTTCTGTTGTACAGTATATCCTTGTAGCTCATTTTTTATTTTATACATAATAGTTTGTACCTCTTAACCCCCTTCCCTTTGTTGTCCCTCCTCATTTCCCTCTTCCCACTGGTAACCACTAGCTTGTTCCCTATGTCTTTGAATCTGATTCTTTTCGCTATAAATCCTAGTTTGTTTTGGGTTTCCCAGGTGGCACTAGTGGTAAAGAACCCACCTGTCAACGCAGGTAGACATAAGAGACACAGGTTCGATCCCTGGGTTGGAAGATTCCATGGAGGAGGGATGGCAACCTACTCCAGTATTCTTGCCTGGAGAATCCCATGGATAGAGGAGCCTGGCAGGTTGTAGTCCATAGGATTGCACAGAGTTGGACAGGACTGAAGTGACTTAGCATACAAGCACATGCTAGTTTGTTTTAGTTTTTAGATTCCACCTATAAGAGCTATCATACAATATCTGTCTTGCTCTCCCTGACATAACACTGCTCCAATTCCATCCATGTTGCTGCAAATGGCAAAATTTCATTATTTTTTGTTGGCTATATATACACATCTTCTTTATTCATTCATCTGTTGATTGACACTAGCCTCCATACCTTGGCAATTATAATTAATGCTGCATGAATCATTTTGTATTAGTGTTTTCTTTTCTTTTTCTTTTTAGATATATACCCAGGAATGGAATTGCTGGGTTCTATTTTTCTTGAAAAACCTCCATGAAATCTTCCACAGTGGCTGCACCAATTCACATTCCCACCAACAGTGTACGAGTGTTCCCTTTTCTCTACATCCTCTCCCACATGTGTTACTTGTGTTCTTTTTGATGATAACCATTCCTACAGGTGTGAAATTATATCTCATTGTGGTCTTAATATGCGTTTCTTTGATGATCAATAATGTTGAGTATTTTACATGTGCCTAGTGGCCATCTGTATGTCTTCTTTAGAAAAATACGTATTCAGGTATTTTGCTCATTTTTAAATTGGGTTGTTTGGTTTTTAAAATTTAATTTTGAGTTGTATGAGCAATTTATATATTTTGGATATTAATTCCTTATCATTCATGCTATTAGCAAATATTATCTACAATTCTGTCTTTTCATTTTGTGAATGGTTTCCTTTACTGTGCAAAAACTGTAAGGTTTAGTTAGGTCCCATTTGTTTATTTTTGCTTTTATTCCCATTGCTTTAGGAGTCAGATCCATAAAATTCTGCTATGATCTATGTCAAAGAATGTTCTGCCTATGTTTTCGTCTAGAACTTATGTGGTTTCTGGTCTTACATTTAAGCCTTAATCCATTTTGAGTTTATTTTTGTATATGGTATTAGATAATGTTCTGATTTCATTTTTTTACATGGAGCAGCTGTTTTCCCAGCACTAATTATTGAAGAGATTGTCTTTTCTACATTGTATATTTTTGTCTCCTTTTCATAGTGTTCTATTCCTTGAACACATCATAATAAATTTAATAGCAAGGTCTTCTCATATCTTTCCTTAGGATAAAGCACAAGAGGAGATGTATTTAGGGGACATATTTCCAATAAAATGAGGAAATCATAATGAGTACTGGGAGTAAAAAATTGAACACATTTTCATACAAACACTAATTATGCTAAAACTGAGTTATTGTGCCAAAGGTTGACTTTGAGTCTTTTATCAATTCNGATAAAGCACAAGAGGAGATGTATTTAGGGGACATATTTCCAATAAAATGAGGAAATCATAATGAGTACTGGGAGTAAAAAATTGAACACATTTTCATACAAACACTAATTATGCTAAAACTGAGTTATTGTGCCAAAGGTTGACTTTGAGTCTTTTATCAATTCTTCAGTTCCCTGCGTATTTTGATTTGGACAGTTGGCCTTTTCACACTGTTAGATTGTGCACTCTACAAAGGTACCTTTAATACCTTCTAGTCCACAGAGATTGTCTCTTTTAAGCTTNGACAGGGATGGTCTGATCCAGGTTCCTCTCCTCCCTAGAATCATACCTAAAGGGCCAGAGAGCTTTAGGAGGGTTTGTTCAGTTTTGGTAAACTGTAATTGAGAATGTCATCTTTTCTTAGTTCCCCACCTTCTGAGGGGACTTGATTACAGAAGTGAGAGTTCTATATCTGACCAAGGCTGGCAATCTGATATCTACTAGTATTATTGAGAGTAGGGAATCAAAAGTTAGAAAATGAGTTAGTTTGGGCCATTGTATTGGATGAAATGGCTATGGCTGAAATTTACTACTAAATATAAGTAATGGCTCAGTGGAATGAAAATCAAGAAGGATGATGATGATATGAGGAATAAATTAAAATGGCTTAGTGACTGATTGGGACTTCCAGGTGGCACTAGTGGTAAGGAGACTTAAGAGGTATGGGATGATCGACCCCTGGATGGGGAAGATCCCCTGGAGGAAGGCATGGCAACCCACCTCGGTATTCTTGCCTGGAGAATCCTATGGACCGAGGAACCTGGCAGGCTCTGGTCCATGGTGTAGCAGAGAGACGGACACAGCTGAAGCAGCTTAGCACACATGCACTGACTTGTTGACAAGGCAAAGAAATCAGTAAACTTTCATTTCAAACAAATTCAATAACAAATGCGCTGGAAAAATAGCTTTGCACTGGGTCCAGATTTTTAAAAAACACATTTCATGTAACATCAGTGTTTTTAACAGATATAATATTCCATTTAAAATGCAATTATCAGCACACCATCATTAACAGTGTTTTTATTTTTAAACACTGATTTTTCAGATGGTTTACCTCATGATTCTTATCCAGAGGCAGTATATCCCTTTCATCTCCTTCCTTTGCCAAAGCAACTTTAGGCAATATCTGGAGCTATTTTTTATTGTCACAACTTGGGAATTGTTCTGATATCTAGTGTGTAGAAGCCAGAGATGCAGGAAAACAGACTAAAATGTATAAAACGGCACATTCACAACAAAGAATTACCTGACCCAAAAATGTCAACAGTGTTGAAGTTAAAAACATTGGATTGCACTGTGTTATATATAAAAAGTCTAGACACACACTTACTCACTTTTCAATTCAGTTCCTTGTGGTTTACTTTACTTTCCATGTTTTTACCAAGAGAGCCAGGCAGTTGTATACATTCATCATTTTCTTGAACTTGTTCAATCAATGCAAGTTCAGTTCAGTTCAGTCGCTCAGTCATGTCTGACTCTTCGCGACCCCATGGACTGCAGCACACCAGGCTTCCCTGCCCATCACCAACTTCCAGAACTTGCTCAAACTCTTGCCCAAAAGTCAGTGATGCCATCCAACCATCTCATCCTCTGTCATCCCCTTCTCCTCCTGCCTTCAATCTTTCCCAGCATCAGGGTCTTTTCCAATGAGTCAGTTCTTGGCATCAGGTGGTCAAAGTATTGGAGCTTCAGCTTCAGCATCAGTCCTTCCAATGAACAAATACCCAGGACTGGGCTCCCTAGGATGGACTGGTTGGATTTCCTTGCAGTCCAAGGGACTCTCAAGAATCTTCTACAGCACCACAGTTCAAAAGCATCAATTCTTTGGCACTCAGCTTTCTTTATGGTCCAACTCTCACATCCATATATAAACATTGGAAAAACCATAGCTTTGACTAGACAGACTTTGTTGGCAAAATAATGCCTCTGCTTTTTAATAAGCTGTCTAGGTTGGTCATAGCTTTCTTCCAAGGAGCGTCTTTTAATTTCATGGCTGCACTTACCACCTGCAGTGATTTTGGAGCCCAAGAAAATACAGTCTGTCACTGTTTTCCCATCTATTTGCCTTGAAGTAATGGGAACAGATGCCAAGATCTTAGTTTTTGAATGTTGAGTTTTAAGCCAGCTTTTTCACTCTCCGCTTTCACTTTCATCAAGAGGATCTTTAGTTCCTCTTCGCTTTCTGCCATAAGGGTGGTGTCATATGCATATCTGAGGTTATTGATATTTCTCCCGGCAATCTTGATTCCAGCTTGTGCTTTATTCAGCCCAGTGTTTCTCATGCTGTACTTTGCATATAAATTAAATAAGCAGGGTGATAATATAGAGATTTGACATACGTTTTTCCCAATTTGGGACTAGTCTGTTGTTCCGTGTCCGGTTCTAACCATCGCTTCTTGACCTGCATACAGATTTCTCAGGAGGCAGGTCAGGTAGTCTGGTATTCCCATCTCATGAAGAATTTTCCACAGCTTGTTGTGATCCACACAGTTAAAGATTTTGGCATAGTCTATAAAGTAGAAGTAGATGTTTTTTCTGGGACTCTCTGCATTTTTATTTTTTACTTTATGCAATGTTTTTCAATATTGCATGAGTTGTTCATCACCTGTTAACTTTCAACAACTTGCTTTTGTAAGTCATAAGTAGTAGTGACTGCACACATTTTTCAGTAAAATGCTTCAATCTTCTGTGGTAATCGTATATTCTATATTATTGAAAGCGTTTCCCAGGTGGCTCAATGGTAAAGAATTTGTCTGCCACGCAGGAGACATGGGTTTGATCCCTATGTCAGGAAGATCCCCTGGAGAATAAAATAGCCACCCTCTCCAGTATTCTCACCTGGGAACACTCATAGACAGAGGACCCTTTGTGGGCTACAGTCCATGGGGTCACAAAAGAGTCAGACACAACTTAGTGGCTAATCCACATATTGAAATTGTTAAATGTTTTCAATATTCATCTTAATTGCAGGGTTATTCTTTAACTCTGTTTTGATATTTTCACAGTTCAATTAAGCAGAAAGATAAAAATATATACATATATATGATATAAAGGTATATTTATGCATGTGTGTGTGTTAGTCACTCAGTTGGGTCCAACTCTTTGTGACCCCATGGACTGCAGCCTGCCAGGCTCCTTTGTCCATGGAATTATCCAGGCAGGAATACTGGAGTGGGTAGCTTTTTGCTTCTCCAGGGGATCTTTGCAACCTAGGGATTGAACCCATGTCTCCTGTATTGCAGGCAGAGTCTTTACCAACTAAGCCAATCTCAAATATATGCATACATATATGTATGATGTTTAAAATATTGAAAATATAGAAGCACATATGATGATAAGAACTGAGGCACATCTAACCTTCTCAGGTCAGATCTTCCAAATGGATTTTTACACCAAATTTTTAAAAAAATCTGGTTTTCTGAATTTTTTGGATTTAGAAATGCTGTTGTGGGATTGTGGACCTGTATTGTGATGTTGCTTTTAATATCCTCAGAACTCTTCAGTAGTTTCTCTTTACATTTATTGTTACTATAAAGCCAAGATCCTAACACATCCAGCTCCCTGCGATTTCTCATCTTTACTCTGCTTCCTCTCATTCTCGGTGCTCCAGTGAACTGTTTTCTTGTCATTTCTTGAACTGATGAAGAGATTCATCAGTTCTTTTATATTTTGGTCCATTGTATTATTTTATCTAAAATGTGACTCCTTTTCCCCAAAACTGAGATTCATAGCCACTTTTCCTCTAGCTCATATCTACTTAAACTTTCATATCACATCATCACCATCTTCCTTTAGAGATGACTTCTTTTCATCCTGTAATTCTCTGTTATAGATGTGCACATTTCTCTTTTGACATTTCTCACTCTCATCTAAATCCTTGTATGGTTGAATTTTTTCCATCACTTTTACTAAATATTAAGCTTCTTTGGATTCCCAGGGGGCAGCACAGGCCTGAAGCTCACCAGTAAAGAAGTAAGTGCTCTGGAGGAAGAGCTAAAGAACTTGTAAGCGTGAGAGGAGGAAGCCACGAGTGTCTTTCTGGTCGGGGCTTCAGGGAAGAGTGGTGATGGGGAAAATCCTGGTCCAGCTCAGGCTTGAAGGGCTCCAGTCAACTACTGAAGCCACCTGGAGACCAGAGGGGTCTCCTCTGCCCACCTTCACCTGCCTCCACTGTAGGCCAATGAAGGAAGGAGCCGTGGCGGTTGAGGGGCGCCTGTGGAGCCAGTGAGCAAGCCCCAGGGGCCCTCCTGTGCTTGGGCAGCCCTCACTCGTGGCCGTCACATCAGTTCCTTCCTGGGAGCCCAGCAGGGTGGCCGAATCCTGCTGTTCCCACAGCACATTTCATGGTGCAGGGCAAGTCCCAGTGTCGTTTCTCCATCCGGACTGAGCAGGTGCAGTTCTTGGCCAGATACTTCCATAATCAGAAGGAGTTGGTGCATTTTGACAGCGACGATGTGGGTGAGTTCAGGGCAGTGACCGAGCTGGGCAGGCTCTTAGCTGAGAGTTGGAATCACCAGCAGGACTTCGTGGAGTGGGCGTGGGCTGTGGTGGACACATCCTGCAGACACAACTGCTGGGTTGGTGAGAGCGTCACGGTGCAGCAGCGAGGTGAGCACGGGGGTGGGCGGCCAGAGGACTGGGGACAGTGTGTGCGTGTGTGTGAGAGAGAGAGACACAGAGACAGGGAGACTGAGTCCCAGTGAATGTGGGACTTAGGCTTAAGGAGGGTTCCTGTGAGAGCATGTTGCCTGGAGAAAGGACACTCAGACTTGCCCTGCCCCGTGAAATGTGCTGTGGGAAAAGCAGGATTCGGCCACCCTGCTGGGCTCCCGGGAAGGAACTGATGTGACGGCCACCAGTGAGGGCTGCCCAACCGCAGGAGGGCCACTGGGGCTCGCCCACTGGCTCCACAGGCGCCCCTCAACCGCCAGGGGCTCTGCTTTCATCTGCCTGCGTGACTTTGTCAGTTATTGTGAAAGGAAAGAGACAGTGTGTGTGGTGGGGGGAGTACCCTGGAATCTGGGAGGANTGTTGCCTGGAGAAAGGACACTCAGACTTGCCCTGCCCCGTGAAATGTGCTGTGGGAAAAGCAGGATTCGGTCACCCTGCTGGGCTCCCGGGAAGGAACTGATGTGACGGCCACCAGTGAGGGCTGCCCAAGCGCAGGAGGGCCACTGGGGCTCGCCCACTGGCTCCACAGGCACCCCTCAACCGCCAGGGGCTCTGCTTTCATCTGCCTGGGTGACTTTGTCAGTTATTGTGAAAGGAAAGAGACAGTGTGTGTGGTGGGGGGAGTACCCTGGAATCTGGGAGGAC
>SJYV01042699.1:0-20530 GCA_006410875.1 Neotragus pygmaeus | reverse complement strand
GTGTGTGTGTGTGTGTGTGTGTGTGGTCAGTTGTGTCCAACCCTTTGCAATCTCATGGACTGCAGCCCACCAGGCTCCTTTGTCCATATAATTTCCCATGCAAGAATACTAAAGCAGATTGCCATTTCCTTCTCCACGGGGTCTTCCCTACCCAGGGATCAAACCTGCATCTCTTATGTCTCCTGCATTTTCAGGCAGATTCTTCACCACTGTGCCTCTTTGCTGGGTGCCTTCTCAGCCCTTAGGTCATAGTTTAAATAGCATCTCCTCAGGGAGGACTTTGCTAATCTCTGACCATGGATATTTCCCACCTAGTCTCTTTAGCTGGACTCTATGTCCTTGTTGTAACTTGCGGTCATTTGTGGGCCACTTTAGACTGGAGGCTCATAATAGAGCCCATATCTGTCTCAATCCTAGATGTGGAACATCCAACTGTGTCTGAGATGCCCAACAAATACCCAGCACTTGAGATGCCCAATGGATACTTGCTAAATCAGCAAATGAGAGACAGAATTCTGATCCCTAGAGGTAGCCTTGCTTTGGTGTGTGGGACAGGTAGCTGATGTGTCACAATTGACAGGAAACAGCATCATTTTGAGAATTCACTCCTTAGGGACTGTCAGTCAACTAATCCAAAAAAGTGATGAAGTGTGTCTATAATATAAAGTGACTGGCTGTTTAATAAACATAAGAAACTCAAAATGAGAGGAAAGTGAGGAAAAAGAGATCCCTTGCTTGTGTCCTGTTGAGTAAGTCACTTTGCCCCTTGGCCCTTGTACACTGTAGATTCCGTTGATGCTCAGATATCATTCCAGAACTAGAATCAGGGCCTTTTAGAGGAATGTACATCCCATTCCTATTCCAGATAGTCCACTTGACTTGTTGACTGCACACATGAATCTCAAAGAGCTTATAGGTTCAGCATGGCTGAGGGCACTGAATGTGAGATGGGGATAAGATTTGAAACTTAAAGAACCAGGTGGAGATCAGGTTCTAAAAAAACTTCATCATATCAGAGAATTTAGTCTTCATCCATAGGACTACAAGGTATGTAATGGAAAACTATTAAAAGAATTTGAGTCAAAGAGTTGACATGATCCACTTGATGCTGTAAAAAATAATCATAACTGCAGTGCAGATGATGGATTGGAGCAAGTGGATGGCTGGAGGCAAGGAGACCAATTAGGCAAGGGATAAAATACAGCTGACAAGGACCAGTGTGCTGGACACTCACTGTGACTGGCATCCTTTTGGTTGGTCAGTGTCTGTGCCATGAGTGAGTGAGTGAAAATTACTCAGTTGTGTTGACTCTTTGTGACCCCATGGACTATACAGTCCATGGAGTACTCTAGGCCAGAATACTAGAGTGGGTAGCTGTTCCCTTTTCCAGAGGATCTTCCAAACCCAGGGATCAAACACAGGTCTCCCACATTGCAGGCAGGTTCTTTACCAGCTGAGCCACCAGGGAAGTCCCTGTAGCTTCTGTCTGTGCCATGCCAATTAATAAATGTTTTAAAATTACTCCTGTAACCTAAGAGAATAAGGCAATAATCCAGATGAGAGTGAGTCATACTTGAACTAACGCTTGGCAGTAGAGATGGAAAGTAGTAGAGAGATTCGAAAGAATGCTTTGCAGTTTGATATGACTTAATGATTGATTAGATGCAAGAATGAGGGGACTAGGGTGCCTAGGATAACTCCAAATTTGCTACTTAGACTACTGATTTTTGTGATAACATTAGCTGAAGTAGGGAAAAAGAAACAAATTGCACAGAATGGAAACTTATGATGATTTTAAGTTTGGGCACATCTGTTACAGTTTCACCTTTGCTTTCTTGGTTAGCTGAAGATTGCTTTCTACCTTTTATTCAGGAAGAACTTGAAAGAATTATACTAACTGGTTTATGCATATCCAAAAAAGAAATGGTTGCTCTGTTTTTATTTGACTGGCTGTTTGCACTCACTTGCTCAGTCATGTCCAACTCTTTGTGACCCCATGGACTGCAGAACATCAGGCTTCCCTGTCCATGGGGATTCTCCAGGCAAGAATACTGCAGTGGGTTGCTGTGCCCTCCTCCAGGGAATCTTCCCAACCCAGGGATTGAACCCAGGTCTCCCACACACCAGGTGGATTTTTTACCATCTGAGCCAGACTGGTTGTTTAGTTAGGTATAAAAATTTCCTGAGTTAAATTCTCTTTCTTTGAGGACTTCATAGGAGTTTATAAAGTGTTTTCTAGTGTTGAATGTCTCTGTGATAATATCTGAAGCATGGCTCCTTCACTCATTCTCTCTCTCTCTCTTTTTTAAATTTCCTAGGGCAATCCTAATATTTGTTTTCTAAGTCAGGACACTTTTGAGAGTCAAAGGGGTACTATAATTATGCCTGGAAAACCAAAGTAGACTGGCACTTGGTCCAGCTACTTATAAATTATTTGGCATTTTTGCCTGCCTGCCCAAAGGAGTCTTTCTTAAAGGTCCAGTATCTTTACTGGGATATGTCTTGGTATTGATAATTCTGTGTAATTCATTTTCTCCTGGGATGTAGCATTCCCTCTAAACATGTAGATTCAAGTGTTCTTTTATTTCTGGAAGCTTTCCTTTAATTACAACATTGAATATATTCTCTGTTCCTTCATTACGGCTATTGTTGCTAGAGACACCAATTATGCATATGCTAGACCTCAACCCACTCCAGTGTTCCTGCCTGGAGAATCCCAGGGATGGGGGAGCCTGGTGGGCTGCCGTCTCTGGNTATATTCTCTGTTCCTTCATTACGGCTATTGTTGCTAGAGACACCAATTATGCATATGCTAGACCTCAACCCACTCCAGTGTTCCTGCCTGGAGAATCCCAGGGATGGGGGAGCCTGGTGGGCTGCCGTCTCTGGGGTCACACAGAGTCGGACATGACTGAAGCGATTTAGCAGCAGCAGCAGCAGACCTCAGTGTCCATCATTCATCTCTATCCCATTCTCTCCAGCCTCTCTTGACACTTAGAGCATATATGTGCTTGCTTTTCTCACTGTTGTCCTCTGTATTCCTTCTCATGTGGCCTTAATTTCTCAGATGATTTTATTTTTCTCTTTAATATAATTTTCATAAACTGTGCCAGCTTATATCATTGCTTTGTATTGTGTTACTTATTTTTTTGAGCAATTGCATCTCTGTTTTGAGCTGTTTCATGTAGAAGTTATTTTATTATCATTATTATTATGACAAAGAACTTCATCAGAAATACCATCTGTTCCATGAAAATTGATTTTTCAGGTAAGTGTCCTTACCTATAACTTTTTATTCTTTCCTCCCCTGCCCATGGCCTATGTGTAAATCATATTTAGATAACTCTTTGAGAATATTCATCTTTGATTGAGGTGCATTTTTCCTGGATCAGCTATTTGCCAGAAGTTTGAGAGCAGGGTGACTAGGACAATGCACTAGGCCAACAGGAATTCTTATTTCAAAAATGTGCATGTGCTTGTACACAAGAGTAGTGGTGGTGGGAGTGGGAAGACTTCTTCTAGGCTTTACTTCTTCTTGTGGCAAAACAAAGCAGTGTTTGTACAACTGCTCACAGTGCTTACTACCCTTCCTTGCCACCTGGATGCTTCTTTTTTAAAAAATAATTGTATATGTCTACTTTTGGCTGTGCTGGGTCTCCTGTGTGGGCTTTCCCTAGCCACCACAGCCGGGACTGCTCTTCACTGTGGTACATGGGCTTCTCGTGGTGGCTGTTCCTGTTGTGGGGCGTGGGCTCTAGGGCACGTGGGCTTCAGGAGCTGTGTCCTGTAGGCTCAGCAGTTGTGGCTCCTGGGCTCTGGCGCACAGGCTCAACAGTTGTGGCACATGGGCTTAGCTGCTCCTCAGTGTGTGGGATCTTCTCAGATCAGGGATAGAACCTGTGTCTGCTGCATTGGCAGATAGATTCTTTACCCTGAGCCACCAGGGAAACCCTAACTGGCTGCTTCTGACACATCTGGTTTGTCTGGGTAATTCCCTCATTAATGTTGCCTACTGTGCTTCCTGTCTTTGTCAAATACAATCCAGGGATGTCTACAATCAGACTCTATGTTTGTTCCAACTGTTTCAACAAGAGACTGTTGGTTTTGACTCTCAGGACAGTAACATTTACCTCACCAGCTTTTTCTGACATTAGCATCTGAAACATCCTTTCTCAGTCTCTACCCACATTCCTGTTTGACTTTCACTGCCGTTGCCTTCCTTCCTCATTAATTGTGTTTTGGGGTAACCAGTTCTCCTAAATTCATTGAAGGTGAAATTCATGCTTCTTGCTCTCATTTCCTTATTTTCTTTTGGTTGGGAATTAATGGAAAAGGTCTTATGACAGCATTTTCATCTGATATCTTCATATCCTCTGCATTTTGGCCTTTCATAAATAAAGAGATTGCTGCACAAGGCTATGAACTCTTTCATTCTATCACCCTTCTACCTTGGACCTTGTTACCCTTGATAACAAGCTCCTGGGGCACCAGCTCATTGGCTACGTTCTTCACTTTTCCTGTTAAACTCTGCCAAATACAATAATAAGGCACAGGTAATTCCCCAAACTACTACTAAAAGTGGTTGTCCAGCTGAAATTTGTTACAGTGAATAAAATACAAAAAGAGATCTAACTCTTGGAAATATGATAAAATGGCACATAACCTGTCATGCCATCATGCTTTGGGTTATTCTAAAGCTGATCCCACTTTAAACAGAAAAATTCTATTTTTATAAATTATATGCATAAAGGTAGTGTGATAAAATGGAAATGGCTAGAATTCAGAGATCCTGATTCAAATTCTACTATCTTCAACTATGTAAACTTGAACAAATCATTACATTAAGACTTATTCTTCTCCAATACAAACCTAAAACAACTATACATCTTTATATATATGTGCATACATATATATATATATATATATACATGGACATCATATGTATATTATACACATACATATATATATAGAGAGAGAGACAGAGAGTTGCTTTTGTCCTTGTCTTGCATTTGAAAAGACTGACTCAATGCAGCAATTTATTCAAGATTATATAACTAAGGACATGCACAGCCGAGGATCTATATCAACATGTATACATATATTTGTCATTATTATTATGATTAAAAGAAAAAATATATGTACATTAAAGGATGTTGAAGCTCCATAAATGGTAATTTTCTGGTTTTGGTCTGTTTATTACTAAATAACCCACATTTAAAACAGTACTTAGTACTGAGCAAGCAGCACTCAGTAAGAAAATTAACAATTAAACTAATATGTAAAATGTGTACATGTGACAGAGGCTCAATGACTTAAAAAACCACAGTTTCAGCATGGGATTTACAGACTCAGGTTTGCATCCCAGCTCTCCCACTTGCCTGCACAAGGAAGGAATTCACATGGAAACTCAGCACTCCCTAGTTCATCATCTTTGAAACAGCAAAACTATGGTATCTAGTCCTACCTTGGAATCAGTTAACATCTTCCTCTTACATGGTTCCAGCTGCTTCTCAGACAGGAGCTAACAAGGGAAGCAGTCAGAGCACAAAGTTCCCTCTAGTCTGTTTTGGAGATAAAAACGTGAACAGCAATGAAACCATTATTTGGCCATGGATACCATTTGAGCCAACAGTAAAAATTAGAGTAGGACAATAGGCCCTAGGCCCAGGAAACAGTCTCCAGCACTGTGTGTGCCTGGGAGTGGTACACCCAAGAGAAGCCACAGTCCCAGTTCTCTGTAATCAATATTAATAATAAAAAAAAGAAAGTCAAGGATGTGTGGCCCAATCACCGGTCTATGTTTTCTCCCATTAAAAGTTAAGAAGAGTTTTTTTATCATAGACCAGAACATCTGGTGTGTCATGAATGTGACTTCTGAGGACAAAGCAAGCATTGTTTTCCATTCCAGATTTTCTCAAGTCCGAGTCTGAACCCATGAAAACTTGCTTTTAAGACAGGAATGAGACCAGAGTGACTTCCAATATCAACTCCAAATAAATATTTACCATTTCTGCACCGAGCAAGAGCAAAGAGTTGCATAGAGTTCCAAGTGCCTCAAAGACTGTGACTACATAAATCTGAAATATTTAAGTCATCAGAGATTAATAACACTTGGTGTCAGTGATAATAATGATAATGACTAATACAGTGACAATGCTAAAAGTCCATTCTAGACACTGTGGAGAAACAGAAAGAGTGGGAGTGCTGGAAATGAGCAGACCTGAGTTCAAATTCCATCTCCAGCCCTTACTATAACTGTATAAGCACCAGAAAATTATCTTAAGGAGTTTTATCTTCTCCCTCTGCAAAAATAGTGATAAGAAGACTTTTACACCAGATTCTTTTCCTGCCAAGGCTGAGATTTAAATAAAATAATGAATATAGAATTGTCAGCTCTAAACATTTTCGCTTCTTTCTGCTTGGCGGTGGCAGTCGCTCAGTCGTGTCGGTTCCTGCGACCCCATGGACTGTAGCCCACCAGGCTCCTCTGTCCATGGAATTTCCCAGGCAAGAATACTGGAGNAGTGTCTCCAACTCTAATAAACTCTATTCTCCTCTCATTCTGCCTAATGTCTGTAAATTCTTTTCCAACCTGCACACAGACCATGACAATTCTCTCCTTCAAAAACTACATTTTGCAGAATATTTAATAGCATGGAAAGTGGTAACAATATAGTGATGAAGAATAAAGTGAGCTAAAAAAGAGCAAGAACACAATAATTTCATTTAAAAATATGTATTTTTGAAAGGTTTAGATTTACAGAAGAGTTGAAAAGTAGTTAAGAGCATTCTATATGCCTTTCCCACAGCTTATATTGCACTTTACATAACTAGGGTACAGTTATAAAAACTAAGAAATTATTATTTACATGTTCTAACAAGTTAAAAAAATAAAGAAAATTTTGACTTCACTGGGTTTTCCCACTAATATTCAATATCCTCTATCTAGTTCAGGAGAGCATTTTGCATTTGGCCATCACCTTTCCTAAGTCTTCTTCTCCAGTCCATTATAATTTTTCATATTTCCTTGTTTGTCAGAAGATAAGGCCTTAATGTGCAGAAGGAGAGCCATTCCCTACACCTGGCTGCTGTGCAACTGAGTGTGGCTGATCTAAACTGAGATGTACCTATTAGAAGGAAATGGCAACCCACTCCAGTGTTCTTGCCTGGAGAATCCTAGGGACGGGGGAGGCTGGTGGGCTGCCATCTATAGGGTCACACAGAGTCGGACACGACAGAAGCAACTTAGCAGCAACAGCAGCAGCTATTAGTGTAAAACTGATGCTGGGTGTGTTTTTTTGTTTTTTTTTTTTAAGTCAGCAAAAGAAAAGCAAACCAAACTTTAATAGCGTTGGAGGTTAATAGCACAGGGATTTGAAAAAACTTGAAGGCACCTGTGCTGCAGAAGCACCTCTATTCTAAGAGATGGTCTTAAGCAAAAGCTAAAAGGGCAGAGAATCAATGAATCTTCAAGCAGAAGCCAACATAATTTTACTGAGAAGGGATCAGTATAAATCCCCACAAACGTTTTAACTCACAACCTTGATTCTGAAAACTCACTTGGTGGAAACTGCCAACGTACTTTTTGTCTTTAAAGTGGCCTTCTTCACCAGTGTCACTAAGGAAAGTACTTTCCCCTTATTAAAGAAAAAAGTGCTTCCTACTTGGAGGGTCACAGCATGAGGTCTTGCTGATGACAGTCTTGGGCTCCAGGTTGGATCTTTCATTAGATTCTAGAACTTTGAACTTTCCACAAGATAAAGAATGTAGTCAAGCATTAATTGGCACCACTTTTCAGACACCAACATACTTAACAGTGAAAATTTTCAATTATGGAATAAATATAATACATATAAGGGCAAATTTTGACCTCTCTTGGTTCACAGTATGAACAGTTTTTGGAAAATTGTTTTTAAAATGTCACTCCAGATTCCCATGATGAAATTACCCAAAGGGAAATCCTGTTTGTTTTTTGGCCCAGGAAGAAAATGTAATGTTTACGAGACATGTATGGTTTGTGCCAGAGAGCCAGTTAGGCTGAGTTTCATGAGAACACAGATAGCAACAGGGGTAAGTGGTTCTTATTCTTAAAGTCACTCAGTCATGTCTGACTCTTTGCAACCCCATGGACTATACTGTCCATGGAATTCTGCAGGCCAGAATACTGGAGTGGGTAGGCTTTTCCTTCTCCTTCTCAGCGGATCTTCCTGACCCAGGAATCAAGCCAGGGTTTCCTGCATTGCAGGTGGATTCTTTACCAGATGAGCCACTAAGGAAGCCCAGGTAAGTAGTTATTTACCTAGCTGCAATAGATCATTTGCAGTCCAGATGGGAGCTTCCAAAATAGAATCTAGGATATTAAAGGAAATGAATTCAAGTAGACATGGAACATTCTCCAAGACAGACTATATGCTGAGCCATGAAACTCATAAAAAGGATAGGAATACAAAAAGTATGTTCTTCAACCAAAATGCAATTAAATTAGATATAAGTACATTTTGCAAATTGAAATATCTGGACACACTCCTTAAATATCTTTCCTATTGGGAATTCTTGGGCAGTTTGCTGATTGTGTCTTCATGGTGTTATAGGGGTAGTATAGGCTGTAAAAGAAAATGAGGCAGGGGGTAAGCACAATTAGCAACTAAACAACAAGAACTTGTAGTAGAAGCACAGAGTCCTAATCACTGGACTGCCAGGAATTCCCTGTTTTTTCCTTTTTAATGTGACTACTAGAAAATAAATTACCGATAAGGCTCACATTATATTTCTACTGAAGAATGCTACTCTAAGGCTAAGGACTGACTTCTTCAATCTTAATGTCCCATGGGCTCTGTCTTTAGAATACTTTTTGTCACTTCTTGCCACTGAACAAGGTACCTTATTGGCTGAGACACGCACAGTGGACTTTCTGTGGCTCATTCTGAATGGTTGTTGATAACTTAAGAGTCCTTGAATGATCCCTTTCAGGTTGAAAGACCAACTTCATTTACAGAACTCTTTAGCTTAGTAGAAGAGTCCTTATGTAGAAGAACAAAATAAATATTTTCATTTCTTCCAGTTCCTGGAAAAGAGTAAATTATGTAGTGTTGCTTGTTATAAAAAATTTGGGATCTAAACTTGAAGGTTCAAGTATTGTCTTTGCTGCTGTGTGAACTTGGTCTTAGTCTGAACTTGTTTATTAATTAAACTGGATTGAAAGTGTTAGGTAGGATAGAATAGGGAAAAGGAGTCCAAAATGGCGGTGGCTAAAAGACAAGGAAGGAAAAAGCCCATGAAAATAGAACAAAAGATGGTCCGAGGACTGGAGTGAGGACCTCAGGTAAAACAAACAACACTCCAGGCTGGCCCAATTTACATAGGACAGGCCCAGGGAGAGATAAACATATAAATAGAGGAGCCAGAGCTAGCTCTCTCCCTCTCTCCTGCGTGCTGGGGCGCTCTTCTCGTGTCTTTGGATGGACGTGCCCTCACGACTCGAAGACGGATTTTCCTGCTATCTTCTAAATAAAATAGAGCTGTAACACTAAGCTGTAACACTGATTTGTCTAAGAGCTATAACATGGTCCATTCGAGACCTGAGAGCTATAACAAGGTGTATCCAAGACCTGAGAGCTGTGACACGCCGAGGGGGCTTTAATGTCCACCACTCCAAATCTTTGTTGTGATGAGACAAAGAACCGAGTAACATACACTTGCGTGACAAAAGTAACTTCCTACCTACCAAGCACTTGTGGGTTTCAAGTAAGCCTTTGAATGTAATAGAGCTTTGCCATCTTGACTTTCTACACCACTGTCATCTGTTGTTTCACATTCAAAGATGTGAGAAAACCAGCATCTTCTCCCAGTTTCCCTCTCTTTTTTCTTCCCTCTTTGCCTTCCCCTTTCCTTCTCTTCCTTTGTCTTCAGAATGTAGAATGTATCTTGGAAAAAGTAGTAAGGAAACAAATAGTTCAGAATCAAATATGTCTGGGTAAAGAAAAAGCAAAATAAACACTCACAGTGTATCCGTCCTCAGAGAAGTAGAGAATTCTTATAGCCTCAGGCAAACTGTGCCCTCTGATGAACCTAGATTCTGGGAGAGAGCAGTCTTGTGAAAGACCTGAAACAAAGGCTTTTCAAGCCCTTTGGAACTGAAAGAGACTGGGATAGTATCCTGGCAAAATTATTAGTTGATTTCTCAGAATTATTTGCTCAAAAGGGTCACTTGAGAATAACTGAAAGCTACTTGTCTTTAAGTATCATCTATTTTAAGAAAATAATTTGAAAAAGATTAGTAATTATAGCTGCATGATGCTTTTACATAAAAGAATTATAAGACCTTTAAAAGCTTTTTGATAAAATGGTTAAGGAAGGAGGTTTAAAATGTTGGTTCACAATATGTGAAGGAATCTATGCTTGTGGCATTTAAAATGCATCATATAACATGTAGTGCTCTTTTTTCTTTTGAGCTTTAAAAATACTAACATGTTAGCTAGGTATCCATATTTTCAAAGTGATTAGCCATTAGCTTCTAATTTAAATACATGTGACATTATTGATTAATGCCACTTTGCTCTTATTTTAATTTACTGCTTGGAGCTTCTTTAGAGGCCAATAATGTTTAAAAGTGTCTTTTAAATATAGATAAATTGCTTAAGTAATTAAAATAATAAGATTTACAGTGAGGAAAATTTTTATATTAGAATTAGAGCAAAATGGTAAGAAACTCTTTAACAGTTATCGGGGAGGAAGAAATTTTTCTCTACCCTTCTGCATTCTTCTGGTTGGTCTAAGAATTAAATTGTGATGAGATCAATTAACCGGATAGAATCACATAAGAGTTTGATAACATATACGTATGGGAGAGACCCTGGAAAACAGAATCATGGCCAAAATAGCCACAGCCCTCACCTTAAAGACTTTTCTTCCGCTAAAGGCAATAGAGAATGTTGAGGGGAGGAAGGCAGTTCACAGGAAGGTGGAAGAGGTGCTGTTTGGTGAGGCAGCGCTTTCTGGGCCAGCAGAGACGGGACAGAGTGAACTCTGACCTTCAGGTCCACTGAATCTCTCCATTACACCCAGCGTGGTGGATATCTCTGCTGATTACTCTATTCAGCTTTAATACATGCATTCTTTAGGCTGATGTGCTTAATTGCTCGGTGGTGTCCAACTCTTTGCGATCCTATAGACTGTAACCTGTCAGGCTCCTCTGTCCACGGGATTCTTCAGGCAAGAATACTGGAGTGGGTTGCCACACCATTCTCCAGGGGATCTTCCCGACCCAGGAATCCAACCTGTGTCTCCTGCAGCTCCTGCACTGAAGGTGGATTCTTTACTGCTGAGCCACCGGGGGAAGCCCTTCCTTTTTTCATAAGTGGGAGTGAAAAGACTTAGTCTTCTGCTTCTTAAAAATAATCAACCTATGGACCTCCCTTGTGATCCACTGGCTAAGATTCTGAGCTTCCACTGCTGAGGGTTTGGGTTTGATCCCTGGTTTAGGAACTAAGATCCCATTTACTTTACCCTCCTCCCAATAATCAGCCTAAATGAATCCTAATGCCAAGGAGACTCATTTGGGGTCAGCAAATTTTTCTCCCCTAGACAGTGAACTGTGACAAACTTTCACAGAAAAGGCCAAGACAAAAGATTGTCTTGAAGTGTTTGCTTGGGAGAGTGGTGGCTTTCCACATAACATGTGATTTCTTGGGCTTGTGCCAAGGGTGTTTCCTTTTCTTTCTCTCTCTCTTTTGTAGGTGGCAACAACAGGGGCATGTTTAATATTGATGAATTTGATTTTTTGAATATAAATGATGTTTGGTTTATATGTTGAATGCATTGAAATTTGGAGATTAGCATTTTAATCAAGTCTAATCTTTTAGTATTTCCCGAGCCTCCTCCACCCACCTCAACATTTTGTCAAAGATAAATTTGAAAAATGAAATTTTGAAATGACCGCTTGAAATGACTTTGAAATGACCGCTTTGAAATGAAATGTTCTCTTAAGGAGATGCAAGGTTTGCAATAACATAAAAGCAGTATTATGTATTGTAACCTTTTCTAAACCATGTGTCAAGGACATTAACAGGGTTTAAGATGATCAGTTACTGAAGAAAAGACCAACCTACTCAACCAATATTTATCAAAGAACCATGCTTCTTCAGGCAGGTTGGAAGTACACTATGTAGCTTTGATATTACTGCACCACTAAACTGCAATGTGGCTCCCTTTTTTCCTCTTTAAAATTTTTCTTTTTTTTTCTCAGTGCGGATCTTTCAGCTGCGAAGCTGTTTGGCGGGGACCAGGAAATGGACTCTGGCGACAGTTAGGTCCCCAGACTGAGGGGCGCTCTCGGCGTTTCAGCGGAGGAGGGGCAGTGCCCAGGGACCGGGCCTAGAGCCGATGGGGCGGGGTCATGGGGCGGGAGGGGTGGGGCCTTGTGCGTCCGGCCCGCTTATTGGCGGTGCTCCGTGCGCGCGTTCAGCCACGCGCGGGCGGGCGCAGCCTCGGCGCGTTGTGCGAAGCGCGGCAGGTGCGCGGACATCCTCCCTCCGCCTAGCGGTGCGGCCGCCGCGCGACTCGCCGGGAGCCCGGCGCTGCTGGGCCCAGGGGTTGGCATGGCCTGACCGTCCGCAGCGGCGGCGGCGGCAGGATGGGGAACCAGGACGCGAAGCCGAAGAGAAGCGCGGGCGATGTCCCACATGGAGGCGGCGGCGGTGAGGACGCCGCTGGGCCCCGCGAGGCCGAGGGCACAAAGAAGGCGGGCGGAGGCAAGAAGGCGCCGGGCCGGCACGGAAAGGGGGGCGGCGGCGCGGAGCCGGGCCGGAAGAAGAGCCGGTCAGACCCCAGGGCCTCGGTGTTCTCCAACCTGCGCATCCGGAAGACCCTGTCCAAGGGCAGAGGTACCGGCGGCTCTCGTGAGGATGTGCTGGACCCCCAGGCCCTGCAGGCCGGCGAGCTGGACAGCGCCCACTCTCTGGTTACCAAAACCCCAGACCTCAGCCTTTCAGCCGATGAGACGGGCCTGTCGGATACCGAATGTGCGGATCCTTTCGAGGTGACGCGTCCCGGGGGTCCCAGCTTGGCCAGGGTCGACGGCCCGGCAGTGGCCGAGTATTCGGAGACCGCGGCGGGGGCGCAGGATGGACAAAGGACCAGCTCGGGCTCAGACACAGACCTCTACAGTTTTCACTCGGCCGCAGAGCAGGAGGACTTGCTCTCGGACATCCAGCAGGCGATCCGCCTCCAGCAACTGCAGCAGCAGTCCCCGGGCCCCGAGTCGCCCCCAGTGTCGCCCCCCTCCACCGCCTTTCTGCCTGGGGCCCTGCCGGGCCTAGACCGACCCCCACCGGGCCCCAGCTCCGAAGCGGCGCTGTCCGGGCCCCCCGACAGGCCCGCGGCCGCAGAGCCGCCCGCAGCCACCGCTTTCGTGTCTCCTGGGTCGGTTCCGGGGGATCGAGGGGCAGCGGACACGGACGAGGAAGGCGAGGAGGATGCCTTCGAGGACGCGCCCCGAGACTCTCCGGGGATGGAGTGTGGCCTGGCGGTTGGAGAAGCCCCGCGCACGCCGGGGGCGACGCGCGAGGAGGGCGCGCCGAAGCCCGTCGTCCCCGTGGCCGCCTCCCCGCCACGCAGTCCAGCTCACAGCCCGCGCCGCCCCCGGGCCCGCCCGCTCCTGGCGCCCTGTTATGTCAGGACCACCACCCGGCAGCTTAGCTCGCCAGGGCCCTCCCCGTCTCCGTCCCCCAGCCACAGCCCCCGGGTCCAGAGACGCCCGGAGTCCTCCCTGGGCCGCGGTTCCGGAGCCCCCGCGGCCCCCGCCGCTGCCCCGGCTAAGAAGCCCCGCGCCGGCCGCAGCCGCTCGGCTGACTGGACTGCGGAGCTGGGCCGCGCTCCCGGGGCGGGGGTCTCGGCGCACCTGGTGCAGCGCGGGGCAGGCGGCCTCCAGGGTGTGTTCGCAGGTGAGCCCTGGGCTCGGGGCCCTGGGCACCTGCCCCTCAGAAACGCTTCGATTTGCATACAGAGAATTCAAGGGAGCAACTAAGTCATGTCTGTTCTAAGTCATCTAGAAAAGGGGCCACTGTGTCCAGTTCTCCAAAATATCTCGGGTCACGCCAGGCAGATCAACTCCTTTTTGGCACCGTTTGCAAAGCCATCCTTCTCTTTCTGTCCTCCTCCCACAGCATTAAAAATAAGGAGGTTGTTCACAGCCCTGTGACACATCATCTATTCTAGGACTGCTCTGATGTACCCGCCTGTGTGTGCCGTGTGATGCGTAGTTTCTCTCGGTGATCAGGGTGGACGCCTTAGTGAACTTAGGTGGTCACTCCTGTTTGCTGACACAACCAAATCTCATACATGCTTTCAGAAAATTAATACAGAGTGATCTAGAGTATTAGGGATCATTTACATTTGGTTTTATGGCCCGACTAAGACAGGGTGTGGCTTGGGAACTGATGGTGAGCAGACCAAGAGCACACAGGATGCTGCTGGTACCTTCCCAGCGTCTGCTGTGGACGCTTCAGGGCCAGTCCAAGGGTCAGCTCACCGTGGTGAATGTCAAATAGTGCAGTGAATTCATCCTTGGTTCGATCCCAGGGCCTTTCCGCTGGTAAGAGTGTCAGCTTATTTCATGCTTACTAATTTTTCTTAATTATTAAATAGCTGAGTGTAAGAATTTAAGAAACAGGAGAAAAAGAATTTATGCAAGTCTTGGTAGATTGTGATAAATATTTGAAATATTAAAAATATGAAAGATAATTTGAAAAGCTTAAAATCATATTCTTTAATAAATCATATTACTTTAGTATATAGGTTATCTGTAAAACAGTAGATTATGTTTCTTAATGAACAAGGCTGCCTCACCCTTAGGTAAATATTATTCACTTTTTGTACTTGCTTGTATTGGCCACAGTCTAGTTTCATCTATGGACTCTCTTAGTTTTATATTTATAGATTTTTCTAGTTAAGAGTGGCCTCCTCCATATTTTACATGCTTGCTCTCCCTTTTTAACTTTTCCTTTTCTGTTATTTTGTAGCTTAAGTTAGGAATGTTTATAGTCTGATATTCACTAGATAAATTGTAAAAAACCCCAAAACACAAGCGTAAAAACCCCCAAAACTGATTTTAAAGGAAGAGGATCGGAAAGTTCTTTAGTTAATTTCTGTGAATTTAATGTTGGTGAGAAATTATTTCCTCCTTATGTAGGTAACACGCATTTCATATATTGTTTTTCTAAAAATGAAAGTATCACCATAATTAAGATTACTATTCATTAATATTGTTCTTCCAAGAAACTTTAGAATTTGGAAATATTCATTTCCAAATGAATATTAGATGAAAAATACATTTCCTTCTTTTAGCATATATATATATATATACACACACATACACTTATACACAGGGCAGCCATATTGTGCTAGACAATACGTTAAGTGCCGAGTGATGCAAAGATCATTAAATCCTAGTCCTGCCTTTCTAAGGCTCACTGACTAACAGCACAGGAACACACAGAGATATAGTACTTTGGGTGCATCAAGTGTGCTTACTAACTGTCTTGGCAAGGGATGAAGAGAAAGGAATTCATGGGAGGACTGATCTGAGTCCTGAAGATCATAGGACCCCCTTCAACCCCAGGTTAAAGTTTTGTTTTCCTTAAGGAAAATAAAAGGGGTATTCTTGGAGCCAGCATCTCATTTAAATGTTCTAAGTATTTCCAGATTTGAAATTTGGGACTCTTAGCAGGATTCCTGTTCAGGAGGTAAGTGGGTTCTATTGACCTCCAAGCAGAATTTTTTACTGTGTAGTTAGTTGCTTTAATATGGGCATCACCTTTATTTTATTTTTTAATTGAAGTATAGTTGGTTTTTAATATTGTATTAATTTCTGCCATACAGCACAGTGACTCAGTTATACATATATATGTTTTGTTTTCCAGTCACTATGTATAGTCTTTTAAAATATTTTCTATATAGTTTATACCAGGATATTGAATATGGTTCTCTGTGCTATGTAGTAGGCCTTATTTATCCATTCTGTATGTAATAGCTTACATCTGCCAACCCCAACCTCTCACTCCATCTCAACCCCTTCCTGCTTGGCGACCTCAAATCTGTTCTCCCTGTCTGTTCTGGTTTCATAGATAAGTTCATCTGTGTCATATGTTAGATTCCACAGAAGGTGATACATACGGGGCAATACTTTATATTTGATGCTTGGATGTAGGTGGTCAGTAGCCATTGGTTATTTGTATAGCAGTTTCTGTATGTTTATCTCACCCATTCACTTTCTTAAAAAAAAAAAAAAGAGTTGGTAGGTTTAACCTAATCTTGTAGCTGGTGGTCACATGGAGGTAAACAAAGAGATGAAACTTTTTCAAGGTCACACTGTAATTCTTTCAGAGGCTGAGCCCAAAATAGCTGAGTCTACTGATTCTAGTCTGAATCTTGCTTATTAGTCATTTTTGGATGTTCAGCACTATAAGACATCATATAGACAACTTAAAAAAATATTATGGTGTTTAAGGCCTTCACTTTCAATATTTTCCAGTTTCTGTTATTAATATGGTGAACTCCTTTCATTGTTGAGCATCTGGCCTTCCTGGGCTAGATACAGGGTGATTGCTGGTCAGTGAAGCAGGCTTTCTCCAGACAGCTCTCCTGGAAGCTTCCCTGTGGCGTATCCAGGGAATCCAGAGTGACACAGGCCTCTGTTCCTCAGCTGTTGTCTGTTTTCTTGTCATCTGCCTTTTCTTTGATTCTTTACCATCCTCTAGTATTTTATGGGTGTCTTGGAAATTACTAGAGCCCTGGCGAGGACTAGCATTGTCCTCAGGGAGATTGTTTTCTGGCTTTAATTTGCATGTCTTTGGATCAGTTAATTGCCAGCTGCCTTTGAAGCAGGTGATAGTTAGATCTATAAGCCTCCATGAACATCTTTTATTTTTAAACCATAGAATGAGGGTTGTCAGCTCTGCAGAATGGAACAGATGTTTTTCTTCTTACTGCCTTCCAAATGTGGGGAGAAAATTCAAGTGAAGAGAGATCTGCATGGCACATGTTTGTGTTTTGTTGCTGATATAACAGCATTTAGCAATAAAGGGGACCAAGACTTTATCTTATTTTAGCTATTCAGGAGCTGATGATGTCTTAAGCCATTGGACTGAAATTTCACAGTTAATTTGAAAAAACATTTTTCAGTGTTTAGTAGAAAAATTGCTATGAAATTTAAGAGATTCCTTTGCACATGCTATACTTAAGCAGAAGCTTGTGAATAGAATTTTACAGTTAAAGTTTAGGCATATGAAATGTTAAGTTGGTGATGGTAAATCACTTTTTATAGAAATCTTTCAAAAGTCATTTAATTATGTGCTTATCTGTCTGTTTTTAAAACATGTGGGCTTAATGGTTCATGTGTTTTAAATGGCTTAATGTCATCTTTAGGCCATCATGGTTTCATCCTGTGAAATCATTGGTGTTGCCCTCAGCTGCTATTGAGTGTAATTGTCTGGTGACTCTAGTTGCCTGTTTCTGAGATTTTGTATCTACGTCGTTTTCTTATCTTTTTACTTCCTGTCAGCTATTGATTCATAGAGCTATCTTTGGTCCCTGCCCCCGACTGCCCATTGCTTCTAATATGATGTTTCTGGTCAGTTTGTTACTGGTTTATACATCCCGTGATTATGATGTTTGCTATGTTTGTTGCTCTTCTACTAAATGCAAGGCTCTTTGTTGGTGCATTGCATAATTATCCCTAATCCTTGTGACAGTGTTTTCCCAGTGAGCAAACCAGGGTCAGGCATGTGAAGTAACTTGCTTCAAGGCATTAAGCTGGTCAGTGACCCATCCAGGATCTGTACTTAGAAAATCAAATCTGTTATTAATGTGAATAAAAAAATCAAGTGTGTCAGTGAGCTTTTGGAGCACTAGCTAGTCAATTAAGGGCCTGGGCTTTACAATTTAGACTGTGTGTGTGACTCTCACTGTAGCTTTTCTAAAGGCTATCTTGATTTTTATATCAAAGTAGAAGGACCCACTCTAGGAGTACAGACTTTCTCATGCAGCTTGTTAAGTTATTAGACTGTGAATGTTTAGGGCCAGGAGCAGTCTTATACCCAGCAGTAGTGTTTGACAGAGTGGAAACGTCCAGTCATCGTCCAATAAACGTGTGATGGTCAGGAATCACCCCTTCTATGTATAATGCATTAGTGTTACTACAACAGGGAAGGATTTTACAAGAATGCGGTCCTTTTCTCTGTATCTTGCCTTAGTGAAGTCACTCAGTCATGTCCGGCTCTTTGCAACCCCATGGACTGTAGCGTACCAAGCTCCTCTGTCCATGGGATTTTCCAGGCAATAGTACTGGCGTGGATTGCCTTACTGGGTCTCATGTCTCTGAATATGATTTGGCAGTGTATGCTGGGACTGGGAACACTATTCTCAAGTCATTTTAGTTTGGCTTAAAACACACTTTCTCATTGTTCTTTAAGGTCGTGGTTTGGATTGAAGTAAAGCACCCCAGTAGCTTCAGTGATGGGTTTTAATGACTGGCCTGGCTTTTCATGCATTTAGGCATTTGGATACAAGCCATGTGTATTTGACCTTGAGCAGGTGCATCTACAGCCATATTTCCTTCTGGTCCTATTAAAAAGGTGCTGAACACACACCTTGGGTGATGGCAACAGTAGTTACTAATTACTGTTACTCCAGGTAAATCTGTATTGTAGCTCAATGTACAGTTAGATCCCTCTTAAGTAACTTTTTCTGATGTGTATGAAAGTGGAGGAATAATTCCAAATGACTAATATTAGGATTTAATGAAATAGTCTTTGTCAAGTCCTTACAACTCTGCCTGGCACATAGAAGGCAGACAATTGGTGCTATTTACTTTCCTGTCCTAGTTTATTGCCTTAATGGCTATGTGGTTCAAAGTAGTCCAAACCATATTTGTGAAATAAAAACCACTCTGAAATCATATACAAACTCTGGTAAGGATATAATCAGTTGCTAGTTGAAAATTAATATTTCTAGTCAAGGGTTTATTTTTTTTTAATTGTTTATATATCAGTTTTTTTTCCCCTCTCTTTTTCATTTTCTGTGATTGTAACCCTTTTTGTCACTTTATCAGAAATTTTGGTTTTCTTGGGGGTTTGGAGAAGGAAAGCATATGATGGGGTATGACTGTGTGACTAGCAGGAGGTACTGATGTTTAAAGCGGGGAGTGGGTAGAGGAGACACAGCATTTACCCGCCTCGCTTTGCAGCCTTTACCTCCCATGGTTTCCTTCAGAAACTCTCTACTTTAGTCGAGTTAATCAGCTTACTGTTCTATGAACGTGCATTTCATTTTCCTTACTTTGCGCCTTTGTCTAGCAGTGTTTACGCTCTTGTAACACACTATTGTCTCTCTTAGTATCTGAAAAAGCTGCTTGAGTTCCCATTTCCTCTTTTGTGTCTGTCCCAGCTGGTGTGACTGGCAGTCATCTCCATGTCTCTGTACTTCTGTCTGTATCATATCACATATACTTCTTGGATTTAGGAAATCTTTGGGGCTTCCTTTTCACTTCTTTCTGCTTTTCTTTTCTCCTTGCCTGCTTGCCTGATTCCATCCATTCATCATGCTTTTCTATCCATCGAATACCTATGCCACATCCGCTTTCTGCCAGTCAGTAAGATGGGCACTGAGCATACTGAGGTCTTTATGAATACCTTTTTTTTATTTGGTGTCTAGGCCTCCTATTGGTAAATAAATAGTTGAATTTAGCCTGGAAAACTACTAGCATTTTTGGGTGGTTGAAATTAAATCATTTTCACTGAGGTATATGTAGGTTTCCTTGATGGCTCAGTGGGTAAAGAATCTGCCTGGAATGCAGGACCCACCGGAGACACAGATTCGATCCCTGAGTCAGGAAGATCCCTTGTAGGAGGAAACAGGAAATAGCAACTTACTCCAGTATTCTTGCCTGAAAAATCCCATGGACAGAGGAGCCTGGTGGGCTATAGTCCAGAGGGTTCCAAAGAGTTGTACATGACTGAGCACACATATATATGATTGAATCAGTAGTGAAGATAGAATGATACTTCTATAGAATTTGTGTAGAGAGAACATCTGTTCCTATTTTTGTGGGTTGATAGTTAAAATAACACACAAGCAACTATTGTTGCTATCAGTGATAATGCAGTAACTCTAAGCTTCCAAATATAAATTTATTGGTACTGAAAAGAGGAAAACTTTATTATTTTGTTCATTCTTGCTTTTGCATTTTAAGTAATAATCTGATGTTAATGAAATTTAGCATTAAGGGACCTTTAGGAAGAATCTAATATGTACTACTTTGTTGCTTTGTAATTTCCTTCTTGATTTTCTTGTTGACCCATTGGTTTTTTTAGTAGCATGTTGTTTCAGTTCAGTTCAGTCGCTCAGTCATGTCTGACTCTTTGCGACCCCATGAACCGCAGCATGTCAGGCCTCCCTGTCCATCACCAACTCCCTGAGTTTGTTTCAACTCATGTCCATTGAGTTGGTGATGCCATCCAACCACCTCTTCCTCTGT
>SJYV01042698.1:13234-28261 GCA_006410875.1 Neotragus pygmaeus | reverse complement strand
GCTGCCTGCACTGTATAACATCTTCCCATCTATTTTGCATATGGTAATGTATATATTTCAGTGTTACTCTCTCAATTTGTCCCACTCTCTCCTTTCCCTACTGTGTTTGTAATAAACCCAAATTCCATTCTCTGAATTCTCTATTCTATTAGAGAAAAAATTCTCTATTCATAGAGAAAAATCTATTCTCTATGTCTAAGCCTCGATTCCTGCCCTTCAAAGAGGTTCATCAGTACCATTTTTCTCAATTCCATATATATGTGTTAATATACGATATTTTGTTTTTCTCTTTCTGACTTACTTCACTCTGTATAACAGCTTCTAGCTTCTATATAACAGGCTCTAGTTTCATCCACCTCACTAGAACTGACTCAAATTCATTCCTTTTTATTTCATTGCATACATGTACCACAACTTCTTTATCCATTCATCTGTCAGTGGACATTTAGGTTGTGAATAGTGGTGTGATGAACATGGGGGTAAACATATGGATCTTATCCAGTGCAGTTTTTTTATTTCAAGGATCAAATTCCCTGCAGTTTCTGCCTGCTTTGGTATCTGACCAATACGTTTAAGTAGCTGTCTTTTAATATTTTAACCAGAGTTTATAATTACTATCTGTAGGAAGCATGTCTGACAGAAGCTACTCCACCATGATTAGAACCAGAACATATACAGGTAAATTTTTCATTTGATTTCACCGAAACGATAGTTGCCTTCTACACATACAGCAAAGATTGCTTACAATTTGGGGATGAAGTGTTCATTTTTGAATCACTGGCTTCCACTTCTAGATCATCATCATTGCTTTACTAAAAGGTAGACACACCAAAGAAACAGATGTTTGCCTTCCTTGTGACAATTTCAAATGAAGTACCATGTCTGCTTTTGAATAATTCAGTGTCTATAATAGAGATTTTGGACCGCAGCCTCCTAAAACTCTTCAGCCTGAAAGATGTGATTTTACAAATAGTGCCTTGGAAACATCTTCATGACTGACCATTTATCTAAATAAGGGAAACCTCTGTTTTAAATAATTTTATTGGTTATACTGGGCAAATTAAGGGCAAGAGAGCCAGGTAAAAGAATTTAGCGTGCTGGGAAATGTGGAGTGTTTATTTTGTAGGACGTGGTTTATAGATGCCTGGTTGGAATGGGTCATACCATGAGAGTTCCAGGTGGGTGCCACGCCACGCAGGAAACAATGGTAGCCTGCCCCTGGGAGTAAGCCAGAGAGCTAACAGATTCTGTGCGCATTGAAATGCTTCATCAACACGCCTTCTGCAGGGCCTGCCCTCTCTGCTGGGTCACTGACCTTTATAAGTGCACAGTCATGGCCACCGCCTGACAGGCATGAAAAGCAGACAGACAATGGGCGAGAAGGGGACACGCACAGAGGGGGAAATGCACTCCTTCAAGGGATTTACTGGTCAGGGGTGTCATGTCCTATGTCTAACTCCAGAATGCAAGCGATGGTGTTTAAACCATGCATATCAAACGGAATAAATACAAGGAATGATTATTGTCCACATAAAAATATCCCTGAGAGTTGTGATCAGTTTTATGGCAGCATAGAACAACGTAGAAAGTTGCTCTTCGCTATGAAAATTTTCATCAAGTTCTAAAAGCTTTACATCATTAAAATTTATTAGAGCATCCTACAGCCTGATTTCAAAGGCATTCCAGACTTCAGAGACAGCATCATATAGCAGCTTCAAGTGGGGGAAAAATAATTGAATTTGGGTCCTGAATTCATCACAAAGTAGCTGTGTAACCAACCATTCTTCATCTGTATATCAAGTAGGTGTTCTAGTAGAATGATCCATTTCCCTGGTATCTTAGGATATCTGTAGTTACTGTCCCCATGCAGTCTCAGGTGATTTGTACAGCTTCAGGGAGTTTAAAAATCATGTTAACCTAGTGCTTTTCAAAACAAGTTCCTGGAACCCTAAATGCTTCCTCAGTTCAATAATGTGCCCTAGTATTATTTTACATATTAGAATTACACGTAGGCTTGTATTTATTTTTATTTTATTTTTAAAAATGTCCATTAGTAGGAGGAAAAAGCATTTGAAAATCCATTCTCAAGGATGTTTCTTCTACTTCCAAAAGCTTGTAATTTTTGTAATAAAAAAGGAAGGCATAAATGTGTATCTCTTACTGATAAACATATCACTCCTATTGATTCTTGACCAAAATACTCTTCTGACAGAGAAATAATGTACCACAGATACATATGGAAAGACAGATGTGTTCTGAGAAGCGTGATCTAGAATGGGGATGCTGTCCTAGCTTGTATGCACACCCTCCCCACTAAAGAGACAGTCCCGTAGAGTGGTGGTGGTGTCAGCTGGCTCTGGCTGCATTTCATGGCCTCTCAGTGCTGCTGCCCTTATCTGAAAATTACATCAACCTACAGTGGCTCAGCATAAAGAATTCCACAGGTAAAGAGTTCGCCTGCAATGCATGAGAAGCGGGTCTGATTCCTGGGTCAAAAAGATCTCCTGGAGAAGGAAATGGCAACCCACTCCAGTATTCTTGCCTGGGAAATCCCATGAACAGGGAGCAGCCTGGCGGGTTATAGGGCATGAAGTCTCAAAAGAGTCAGACACGACTTAGCAACTCAACAACAACAAATCTAACTTCGACATTAACTGAACCTGAACATAATTACATGCAAAAATTTGCAGAAGGAATAAGTGTATGATGCATTTCAAAGCCAAATAAAAATGATTTCTATTATTGATCACTGAGAAGTAATCTTTCTCACTACTACCTTCTATAAATACAAGGTGTTAAAGTGAAAGTGTTAGTCACTCAGTTGTGTTCAACCTTTTGTGACCCCATGGACTGTAGCCCGCCAAGCTCCTCTGTCCAAGGAATTCTCCAGGCAAGAAGTAGCCTGGAGCCACTAGCAAGTAGCAAGGATAGCCATTCCCTTCTCCAAGAGATCTTCCCAAATCCGGAATTGAACCTGAGTCTTCTGCATTGCAAGTGGATTCTATACCATCTGTGCCACCAAGGAAGCCCAACTAAAGACATTAATGTGTATGAATAACTTGCAAGTGGGTTCCTAACTACAAAATATATATTCAGTATTTACAGTAGCTTTCCCTTCCAGAATCTACTCCCTTCTGTGGTAACAATTTTACTCCCTCTTTGCAAAAGTTAAGAAAGGTAATCCTGGAGAGAATGACCTCAAGGTTCATTTTAATAGTGGATGATTGTCCTTGACTGCTGGAGACCTGAGCTCTCTGAGAGAACAAAGTGTCTGATTGGGTATTAAGGGGAAAGCCTTGTCCATCTTCTAGAAGAAGAG
This sequence comes from Neotragus pygmaeus, assembly GCA_006410875.1. Classification (NCBI taxonomy): domain Eukaryota; kingdom Metazoa; phylum Chordata; class Mammalia; order Artiodactyla; family Bovidae; genus Neotragus; species Neotragus pygmaeus. The sequence continues at coordinate 24,942 of SJYV01042698.1, read as the reverse complement.
GGTGATACTTCCTGCAAGTCTCTAAGCCTTTGTGGTTGAAATAACTGTTCCGGGGGCTTCATGAGAAACACTGGAAGAGCAATCATTGTGTTTATTATATTTATCCACGCCAACCACGCCGCCAAATGCAAAGGTGCTGGAACACCCTCTAGGAGTCTCAATTTGTTGAGTAAAAACTCACGAATTATTCCCATAGCCTAAAATATCACAGATGCTGAACAGTACACAGTTAGCTTTTTAGATCTTTTTAGTTCTTTATCTCTCTATTCCTTCATAAAGGTTTTATTGCTAGAGGTGTGGAAGGGGGCCCATTTAAATTGTAATAGTGATGACTGTTAGAATTCTGAGGGAAGTTGAGTGTGGTCACCCCACCCAATTCATCCCATTTCTTCCTGTGTGAGGTAGGATTTGAGTCATATTAATTTACCCCAGACCACACCAAAATTAAGCTGTTCACGTCCGAAACATTCCATGAATTCAGTTGCGAGGAGGAATTTGTTCAGCCATGTTATGGATTCATATTTCCCTTCTCTCCCAAGAAAGTCTGGGTGTCCTTATAAGGGAGAACGCCTCTGTTTCCCACAGTGTGGAGAGCTAAATAAATACTCTCTCACAGTCAATGCAGAGGTAACTTTTTTTTTAATGGATTAAAAAAAAAAAGGCAGTTCTGAGAGTCCATCGCTGTTTCAGCATCCCCATTCAGAGAGGGGGCTTTTGTCTCTCTCTCAGTGGGAGCTGCCATTTTAATGGGGCCTCCAGCGGGGCCTAGTTTGATGATGTGAAGTAGGCCTGCAAGAATCGAGGAATTTTTTTAAATTTAGATTTTGGTTAATTTTACCATACTGGCTTTCAAATGAACTGCAGTTTTTAAAAGTGAATCCATGGTAAATGTCTCTGAGAAGTTGCTACAAGAGAATTTCAGCAGTTTCTCATTTAGGAAACTTTTTCACGTGAAAACCAATCCCTCGAAGTCCTAATAAATATCACCTCCTCCCTCCCAATAGTCCTCATCTGTGTGCAGAGAGGAAAATTGGGAGGGGAATTCATTCTTTAAATTATGCCTATACACACACACATAGAGTGGGCACAGGCATGCACTTCTAAGTGTTGAATGAAAGCATCTGCCAAAAATTGCTTTTAGCTGATTGGTGACACCACGCCAGGATTGGGGTGGCTTGGTGGTAATTCTGGGGTTTCCCTTTGGCCTGAGTCGGGAGCACAAAGGTACAGGGAGTACTGCCCCCACTCATACCCCCACTCCAGTGCCAAAGTTCCTCTCCACCCCACACGGATACCAACCTCCCAAAGCACACTTTCTAGATACAACTGTGGCTCTCAGTAACCAGGATGAGGCTGCAGAGCCAAACTGGCCCACAGGCCGCTTTCCACAGACCTGCTCTGCCCCTGCCCTGCGGTCCCACGGCCACACACTGGCTGCGTCTGGCAGCTGCAAGCCCAGATGCCAACCGCTGGAATGTGTTTTATGCTCCCAAGTCTCTGCCTGGCTGGCCTCAGGGAAGGCGGTTCCTTGGCCTTGCCAGGCTGGGCCAGCAGGGGAGCTGTTGTTAGATCCCTTTACAGATGAGCCTTTACCCCTCCATGAAGGGTTTGTCTGCACCAAGTCCATGCAGGACGTACACTGAGTTCCTCTGAAGGGCTGACTGCATGGGCCTGCTGCACCATCTGAGCTCCCGGGTAGTCCTGTGTGCATGTGGGTATGTGAGCTCATATTCTTACACAGAGGCACTCACTCGTTGCAGAAACAAATGATTAGGTGAACGAGTGAATGAGGTTTTTAAAAAAGCATGGAAGAAGGGATATATTTCTGAAAAAAAGAAGAAAATATCTAATAAAGAACCACAGGCCTGTATATGTTGTCACGTGTATCTATCTTTGATTCCATTATTGGGAAGTTTACATAAAGATGTCTTACAGTCAAGTAACCAGCAAACAAGAAAAGCACTCCTTGATGAAAGTGGGGGGCATGGAATTGTCCCCACAAAATAATTTTAAATTCAGCTTAAATTGTTCCATAATGTCCTTCTTTTTACTCAAAAGTATCTATCATGGACAACCCTTCATGCCAATATATACATTCTTTTTTTTTTTCCAGTATATATATTCTTTTTAGAGGTCTGTAATATTTCAGAATACCAATACATGGTGATGTATTTAGTCCTTCCAAATGATTATGGTCATTTGAGTTGTCCCCAAGTTTTCAGTGAAACAAATAATGCTGCCATAAATATCCTTACATGTACACCATAAAATTTAAGCATATTGTATTTACTATTATCTCTTATTTTTTGCCATGCAGCTTGCAGAATCTTAGTTCCCCTGCATGCATACATGCTAAGTCACTTCATTCGTGTCCAATTCTTTGAGACTCTGTGGACTGTAGCCCACCAGGCTCCTCTGTCCATGGGATTCTCCAGGAAAGAATACTGGAGTGGGTTGCCACGCCCTCAGTCTTCTGGATTCAGGGATCAAACCTGCATCTCTATGTCTCCTGCATTGGCAGGTGGGTTCTTTACCACTAGTGCTACCTGGGACCTTGGAATTCCCCTTGGGAATCCCCTACCAAGGATTCAACCTGGGCCCCAGACCACCAGGGAATCCAAGCATGTCTTATTTAGACTCAGTTGCCTGAAACTATCGACTGAGCAGACAGGCAGCAAGAAGTGAAGCACAGGTATTATACAGAGTGTGGGCTGCAAGTTGCAAAGCAGTGAGTTATAAGTGGCTTATAGAAACAAAGTGCACTCATTAGCAGTTGCGCTAAGTTTGAAAGGTATTATTTTTCACAGTCATGAGACTATTTTCATCAACACTTCTTTCATACATAACACCTGTAGATATATAAAACTCTGTCTCCAACTTTGTCACTAAAGTGGGTATGGGATCCCATCTGCCATAATAATCACGAGGACAGGAATAGTTGTAAGGTTCTCTGTAGCTAAAATGACTTTAGAGGTTACTGCAACCTATAGCCATTTTCCCCTTATTTCTCAAGGCCTGAAATTAAACATTAAAATTTATTTTTCCTTCAGCTTGATCTCCTCTCTATTGTACAGTTTATTTTATATATTGTAAAGATCCCCCCACATCTGTATTAATTGAGTCTAGATTCATTCCTTTATCCATTCAATTATTGATATAGATTAGAATATAATAGAGCTCAATAATCTTCAGTGTTCCAGGACAAAGTCACCACAACTTAACCAGCTGGGCCAATGGGTCCTTTTTATTCATTTATGTTTTATATTTTTAAGTCATTCTATGACTAATTTCTAGAAATAACAGGATAAAATGATTTTGTTAGAAGTGATAAGAATGTAAACAATAAATTCAATTCCATATTTTCCTGGTTTTGAAGGTGTCTATGCCCAAAATGGGCATTGTCTTTAAAATTCGACTGTCCATTGCTTGTCATGCAGGAGCCTGGATCATATCCACACCGTAAAAACTTGTTCCAAATTTCAAATACCTCTTTAATACGTTTTAACTTATCATTATTCCTGGTTCTTATTGAGTTTGGCATTATCAAAATGCAATTCAGGTCTGGAACATATAGCTAAGATAAAACTGGCCCATCACAATGCTTTGCAGAAAACATTGGACAGAAATGGAAATTAACAGATTCTTGTCTGCTATGCGCACATGCTCAGTTGCTTCAGTTGCGTTTGACTCTTGCAAACTCTAGACTAGACTGTAACCTGCCAGGCTTATCTGTCCATGTGATTCTCCTGGCAAGAATACTGAGGTGGGTTGCCATGCCCTCCTCCAGGGGATCTTCCTGACCCAGGAACTGAACCCATGTCAGAAGCATGGCCAGAAGCATGGTGACCAGAGGCAGGGCTTTGGGGTCAGCAAACTGTTTGAAAACTTCGCCTTGCCATTGAATACCTGCATGATCTTGCAGCAGTTCCTTAAAGTCTATAAGCCTCAGTTTCTTTATCTGTCAAATGGAAATAACCTCTTTCTGTAGTGTTGGTGTGAAGGTTAAATGTCTATCCTATAGTTAGGACTCAGTGAAGTCATTGTTATTTCCCTTGTATGATTATCCTTCCCAAAACGCCCTGTGTCCCCAAAGCATATCCCCAGAGATACACTTTCCCTTTCCCCTGATCTCAGAACATCAGAAAAATTATTTTCTAAAAACCATAACTGCTAAGTGCATTTTACAGAGGTGACTACTATGGTTTTGGCACATAGTAAAGATCTAAATATTTTGAGTCAATTTTAGCAATTGATGTTACTAAGAATATCTGCCTTATTAAATCATAAGAGAAAGCATTTCATTCATTCAACAAACAATTACTGGGCACTCACACTGAGTTTCAGGCACTGTGCTAGATACTTGTTATATGTATAGTAGTATTCCAAGCTGATAACGTACTACACTTGTAGAACTTTGACTGTAACAAACCAAAACATAAGTAATAGCTGGATTTCAAACACTGGTGACTGTGTAATGCGGGAAGTAAATTTCAGGCATCCTCCTAATCACAACTCACTATACTTTATTTTATAGTTTAGAGAGCATGATGGAGAAGAAAGTCTTAGGGGCATTAGGAGATGAAGAAGAATGATGGGGAATAATAAATTAAATGAACAATTTAAATTCCAAGAAAAAGATCATTTTAACAGGTGAAAATAATCACACAAGCAGCCCTAATTTCAGACAGTTTCTTGACTGAGATCCAAGATGGCAGACTTCGTTGTTGTTGCTCAGTTGTGTCCTACTCATTAGGACCCCATGGACTGCAGCATACCAGGCCTCCCTTATTAAACTATTTATAGTTTATAATGGTGGACGAACAGTTTATTCTCTGATTTACAGTCTACAAAGGATGTGGATTGAGTTACTCCATGGAAACAACTAGTCTGGCCCTGAAGGGACTTGGCATCACCTCAAGGGCTTCCCTGGTAGCTCAGAGGTTAAAGCGTCTGCCTGCAATGCGGGAGACCTGGGTTCAATCCCTGGGTCGGGAAGATCCCCTGGAGAAGGAAATGGCAACCCACTCTAGTATTCTTGCCTGGAGAATCCCATGAACGGAGGAACCTGGAGGGCTACCTTCCACGGGGTCGCAAAGAGTCGGACAGGACTGAGCGACTTCGCTTTCACTTTCACTTTGGTACAGGAGCAAGGAACGTGAGACTCTGATTCTTTCTCATCAGGAACTTCCAAATGAATGAAGGAGAGACACATGCTCAGTCCTTCAGGACCTGGTTACCTGCTTAGCATAGGCTCCTGAAGGCCCCACAGATCTTAATACTAAGAATGCTCCCAGTGTGCTGGTTGTTCAATCTTTCAGTCATGTCTGACTCTTTGTGACCCTGTAGACTGCAGCCCACCAGGTTCCTATGTCCATAGGATTCTCCAGGCAAGAATACTGGAGTGAGTTGCCATTTCCTTCTTCAGGGGATCTTCTTGACTCAGGGATCAAACCCATGTTTCCTGTGTCTCCTGCATTGCAGGGGGATTCTTTACCACTGAGCCACTAGGGAAGTCCCAGTAATGCTCATAGAGTTTAATCATCCCACTTTACTCCTTCCAACTGAAAGTCCCTTGGGACAACCCAGGATATTAGACAACATGTTCATCCTTGGAAGCTCACAACTAAACCCTGGAATATGTGCAGGAAATGCCACAGATCCTGAGATGTAGAACCGTCTTAGCAAACCCATCACTCATAGTATGAGACTCGTAATGTTCCCTACCTCCAAAGTTAACTGGGGCTGCTTACCTCGGCTGCTTTCCCATCTTCTGAGAAAGCAACGGCAGATGCTAGTAAGCTCCTCGTGCATAGGACAATGAGTACAAGGTGTTCCATGCTGGCAGCACAAATTCCGAGGCTTCAAACCAAGCCAACCAATGTCTACATAGGGAAGGGAAACTCAGCAGCAGAGGTGTGACCTTCTGCTCCTTGGGATGCAGACATAGCAGGCACGTCCAGTGAACCAAGGGAGCTGGTCCTAGGACTGGTTTGTAAGAGGGTTTGTGTCTGAAGAACCAGAGGAGAGAGCAGGCTTTCAGGTGAAGGAGATCACAGAGAACGATGTACTCTGCGTTACGGGTTCTGGTTCCTCACCTCAGCCCCACAGTCTCATGTCTGAGCCCTGTGGAGACAGAAACTGAAGGAAGAGTTTTCCTGAGGAACTCTGCGAGGCAGGAAATATGAACCTCACTGCTTGGGGCCTGGAGACCAGGTACAACAGCCGGATAGCAAGACCTGTGGTCCCCATGCTGGGGCTGGACGCAGCAGCATTCTCACCAGGGCTCTGAGGGACGCTGCCCTGTCCCAGCACAGTAAGGACATGCCCTTTATAAGGCATCATGGGACCTTTATCCCAGACAAGAGCATCCATGGGATGGTGGTACCATTTAATGCCGTCAAGGGTGGCTGAAACCAAAAGAAGCTGTAGCAAAAATCACTTGAGGACATTGGGTGGGAGTTTCCTTTAGAAATTCTCCTGTGAATCAACAGGTAAGATTCCAAGCCTGTGCTAGCTTCTGTGTTTGGAGGTAGTCAGAAGAACAAGATGCTTTGAATAGTTTCTTAAAAGGTGACCCACAAGGGCTTTCATTGTCCAGAAAATGGAATTTCATACCTCTAAAAACGAGTTCTGAGAATCCCAGACCCACTCGTGGAACAACGGCTTGGACCCTCTCACTTCTTTCTTAGCTTTCTTCTCAGCTCCTGCCTACCTGTGTGATCCTGGCCTTTCTTCTTGTTCCCGGCTGTCCACACTGCATTTTCTGGATGCACTGGGCTTCTCCTGACCTGACTTCTTTCCTGAACACTGCTTACCCCACCCCTCCTCAACGTAGGGCCTTCTCAGGAGGAGCCTCATTCGTCCGCCCAGCTTTGCCATGCCTCTCACAAGTGTAGTCAAACAGAGAGAGAAAAACTCTTTGCACACTATGGGTTTAGTGAAGCCAGACAGCAAGTAATCGAGACCCTCCACATAACAAAAAAAAAGACATCTGTAGTTTACAGGATACATGCTTCTAGGTTAAAGGACAACATATTACAAACATAAATGACACTTTCAGGGAAGCATATTGTATATATTATAATTCCTAACATTGTAAAACAAGAATGTCAGAAGTCCCCTAAAGAAAGAAGAGAACATCTGTGGGTTTATGACATGAAGCAGATGGACTAGCATCTGAGAAGCGCTTAACCGTTTCTCTTCCTGATGTTGTCACCAACTCAGTTACGACTGGAAGAGTCTGAGAAGGGTATTTTCAAATCCCAAACTGACACAGTTTGTAGGTGGCACTGTAGAAATGATGAGGTACGGCGGAATTCACCCCACTGACTAAGCATCCACTATGTTCCTGGCATACATTGATACATCATGTCATCAAATGTAACTCTGTATCCTACCAAGAGAAAAACAGCTGTGAAAAACCACACTTTTTCTTTTCTTTCCTGATTTCTCCCTGATGTCACTAGTCCCATTACTGTCTAGCACAAGACTGCCTTAAGAGTTTTGCATAGCATTTCAAGGTCTTCAAATGGAAAGAATCAAATAAAGGGAACAAATAACCTCACCCTTTTATTAAAAGAGACTTTGGCTCTATAATGCAAGCTGCGGTTGTCTCAAAGCACAACAGTCAACTGTATGCCCCCTGAGTGAGAGCCCCGGGAGGCCTTGGACCCTGAATTTTAATATACTCTGTAAGTACTTTGGGGGCTTCCCAGGTGGTGCTAGTGGTAAAGAACCCACCTGCCAATGCATAAGAGACGCAGATTCAATCCCTGGGTGGGGAAGATCCCCTGGAGGAGGGTTTGGCAACCCAGTCCAGTATTCTGGTCTAGAGAATCCCATGGACAGAGGAGCCTGGTGAGCTACGGTCCATAGAGTAGCAAAGTCTGACATGACTGAAGTGACTTAGCATGCAGGTATCTTCTGCACACCGAAATTGGAGAACTAACCCAGAATATTCTAGTTTGCTCTAAAAATATGAGAAAATGCTCCACATACACTATGTCATGTTCTCCATGTAATCTCAGAAGCCAAAATGAATAAAATCAGGATGTTGTTTTGTTTGCGACGTTTTGCTTAAAAGGAATGAAAAATATGCAAATAGCTCAAGAGGAAAGCATGCATGATAAATATTTAAGGAAATGAATTATACATATCTTCCAAAGGGGAATTAAGACAGTACAACCTATGCGTTTTTACAACCTGGGTTAAGCCTGTTCTATGACATCATACAATTAGAATTTGTGAGAGAAGGATTACTTTGCTGGGAAATCAAAGCAAAACAGCTTCCCAAATATCATGTGTCCTTTCTCAGAGACATAAAGCACAAAAAAACTATTTAGGCAAATTCACCCAGTGGACCCTGTTCATCACAACATACTTTTAGTAAAGGCTCTTTGGACTAGATCAGCTCATAGCAGCTTGAAGTGGAATGCCCAAACACTGGAACAGCTGCTCTTTAAGTAAAACATCTTGTTACAGCTTCATTAACCAACCAGCTTTTCAGAATGTGTTATCAGTGCTATCACACAAACATACACAGTGTTGTAAAACTATCCAAAATCTGCTAAAATCCAATGAACAAAAATGGATAGTTCTCCAAAGACAGTTCACATTCAGTCACAAAGCCCTTCCCAACATCCTTTGTTCAGGTTTGCAGAGTAAATTAGCTGATTTATTTTACCATGGGCTACAGATAGCTTTAGATGCCTCTTGAAGCTCCTGTGATGGCTTGTCCTATCCCTGGGTCTGCCAGGCCTCAGAGTGGCATCTGATTTCTCCCTCACCAAATGGTCTCACCTGGAGAAGGAAATGGCACCCCACTCCAGTACTCTTGCCTGGAAAACCCCATGGACGCTTTGTCCTAAACTTCCCCAAGAAAAAGACTGAATATACAGCCAAGCCAGATTTACTGCCTTCTTTTCTACATTTTGAAGTAATTGTAACTAAACGCAGAAATCCTTAACAAGGGTTCCCTGGTCGGACTTCCCTGATTCCATAAAATGTCTGAAATAGTCTGTAAGGATTTCCTGTGTAAATGCATATATGCATTTCCCTAAAGAGTTTGTCTACAGCATCCTCCGGTTTCTCAAAAGGGTCTGTGACTTTTAAAGGTATGCCAGTCACGTCTAAAGGCTAAATGTAATAGCGGTGGGTTGGAATCTACCGCTAGTGTTTACAACGACTTACTTTACCGTTTGAGCAGCCCCTTCTTTGTGTCATTTGGACTACTCACGTACTGAGAAAAAAAGTAAGCAGCTTGCCTTCTGCATCAGTTCGGAATTGGCTTTGCCTGCTGGTAACACAGACCCTATCATAGTGGCTTAAACAAACTAGGGATTTTCTTGTAAAAGAAATTTGGGAAAGGAAATCCAGAGTCTTCTGCAGCCAACAAGATGCCATTAGACACACCCGCTACTTCCATCTTTCCATTTTGACATCTTCAGTCCCTAGCTTTGCATTTTACAATGACAAGAGAGCTTCCATCTGTCTATTTTGCAAAGACCTTTCCTGTGTGTTCCCCCAAATAAAATTTACTTTATATGTTACCGGCCAGAACTTAGCAACAAGGGAGACTGCGACCTAAAAGCCTAGATAGGCAACTTACCTCCCGCAGCCCCCATCTTCAAATTAGGTTTTTGTCGGGTTTTGTTAGGAAAGAAGAAATGGAAAACATATTCAGTAGGCAGCTAGCAGTCCTTTCTATCTTTTATGAAAACAAGTATTAATAACGTTATTTTCTGCCTATGGGTCCTTGGGAAGACGTTCTTTGTAACAGCTACTCCTTCAACAACTCAGAAGCGAGGCTATGCAGCACACGCTCTGCAAGTGTGTGGGTCTCGCGAACGCATGCGCATGTGCACGCACGCGCCCTCCCGGCCAGCACACGTGAAGCTCCTCAAGGAGCCGCTGGCCGACCCTGGCCTGGCGGCCGTGCATCCTCGCCTCGCGCGGCATCTACCTGGTGGCGCACACACCTGGGAGAGAAGAAGGGGCCCCTCCTCTTCCCACTGCTCTATAGCAAAGAACGTGTCTGTCCACCCGGGATTCCTTTGCTCTGCCCCCCACGCCGTGGCTGCGCTACGCCCTTCCGGGGATCTCCCTGAGCCTTTCTGGTGAGTCGGGTTCGCTTTATTCGAGTCCAGTTCACTTGTTTGTAGAGTGGAGGGCGGGATCCCGAGCTCTGGGTCCTTGTCCGTGTTCTCCCTCACTTCCTGTGACTTACACGATGAGCCAGACGGGCGGCTTTCCTGTCTGACCTGAGAAAACACCCAGAGCCGCATCTGTCTTTCTTTCCTGAGAAGGATTCTGACTTATTACCCAGAATGAGTTCTCAGAGGGACCTCAGCGGGTCCACGGGGGCCGGGGGCCTGTGTCCTCCCGCGGCCAGGTGGGATGGAGGGTTCTCAGGCAGTGGTCCCCAGCCTCCCGGCACCAGGGACCGATTTCATGGAAGAGTTTCCCCCCGGCCAGGGGGGTGGGCTGGGGGAGTGGTTGGTTCGGCTGGTTCGGTTCCCCGCTCACCACCTGCTGTGCCGGCCGGTTCCGAACAGGCCCTGGCCCGGTACCAGTCCCTGGCCCCTGCGGGGCGGGTCGGGGCCCCCGTTCTAAGGCCAGGTCTTTCTGTGTCCTTGCCCCGGTAGCTTCTGCTCACTAAACCCGCGTGGTCACAGAAGTCAAATGCCAGTGACTGTAGCTTCCTCAGACTTGGACAGACAAGCTCTTTCACCTGAAAGGTAGTGCTTTCGCCAGGGATTGTGTCCTCCGAACCCCTTCAGCACCGAGAGAACATCCCTATTTGAGTGCTAGCCGCCAGCGGTGCTGATACTTGCACTGCAGAGTTTCACTTCCGGTCCCTGGAAGTGAGCGGGGCTCAGGGTCCTGCGGGGGGAACCGGGGAGTGGGCAGACCCCGCTCCGCTGGGTAAAGGACTGACAGCGTTCTGAGCTCTGTGATGGTCCGGCGCATGCTTTCAGCCAAGAAAAGCTGATGGCTGCAGGATGAGCCTGGAACTCCGGGAGAGGTGCTGTGGGGAAGGAAATGGGCTCCGCGCGCCCTCCCCAGGAGCTGATGTGGTCATCCTTAGGACCAGCCAGGGCGGCTCTCCTCCAGAATGGTTTCTCTGTTTGGTTTTCCTGCCTTGAGAACTGTATGTGTTATAGGGTCACAAATGCTGTGTGCAAGGGGGCTCTTTAAAAACAATTAAACTGAGAAGCCCTGGCTGCTGCTGGCTGAGCAGGCTCCCTCCTCTGCCTGCCAGAGAATACAAGCCCTGCCTGACTTCCTGTGAAGCTAGTCAGGGCAGAACATCTTTTCCCCGGATCCTCTTCTCGGCAGCAGCCGCTGCAGTAAATCTTCAGAGAGGCCTCATTAGGCAAGTTCCTTTTTGAACTCCCTCCACCCACAGACCTCTCGAAATCACCACCGCCATTCTGGCATGTTTTTATTTTTTCCTCCTCAGCTTTCCGTTTTCCTCGCTCCTGGCACTCAGGCCTCCCGCCACTGCTCTCACTTTCCTTAACGGACTCTTCTCTAGCTGGAATCTCTCCAAAGGGTGTGTTCGTGCAATCAGAAACTTCCCTTTTGGTTTTATCGCATCACTGAACAGACCAGATAAGGCCCAGCTGAGGGAGAGAGGGAGGGAAGGAGGGGTCTCAACAGGGTTGGGCTGGTAGGGGGGTGGGGGGCAGGTGAAACCTTCCTACCAG
>SJYV01042698.1:0-12735 GCA_006410875.1 Neotragus pygmaeus | reverse complement strand
TTGGGCTGGTGGGGGGGTGGGGGGCAGGTGAAGGGGGCAGATGAAATCTTCCCATCACTTCTTAGGAATGTATAGGGACAGCAAACACAGGCACATGGGTATACGGTGTAGCTGGTCCCCATTGGAGCCCAGCTGCCTTTCAGGAAGCTGCACACCCGCATTCAAACCTGGAGCAAATGACCATCCACGACTTGAAAAGAGCATCATATAGAGCAAACCAGACACAAGACAGGAGACCAGGGCATTAAATAGTTAATTTTTAGCAAACCCAAATTGCATTTCCATCATGTGCAAGCAGTCAGCTGCTATTGTAGGTCACCAAGATACAACGCATTATTTCTACAGTTTGTGGAAAACATTAGGCAGCTGTAATAAAGTCGATGGTATTTCCTTCCTTACTGAAACATGACTTCAGTAAATCCCTGTTTAAATTTTTTCCCCTTTCTAAACATTTCTCTCCATCTGCACGATAAGTCAATAAAAGAAATTAAAAGTTAAAATGCCTAATGAAATTTTATCAGGCATGAAATGGCATTTAAACCAGAGTTGCCACCCGGGCTTCGATGCATGAAAACTGACCTGAACTTCAGGGTTATAAAAAGCAGGGGGAGGGTCACAGCAAGTTTCAGTGGCCTTTATGTATCGCAGCCACTCGAGGCGAGGTGGGGGGGAGGATCATTCCAAAGAGGCATTCCATGAAACCGAGAGTCTCTGAGCAGTTAAGATTTTTACAGGAGGTACATCATTTCTGTAAACCTCTGCATTCTTTTAGGCCACCATTCTTTTTTCTTTATTCACTTCTTTGCGCTGACATGCTTGTTTTGAAATCAGTCTTCATCTGTGTACCTCTGCCACAAGCTCAGGCAAAATGACAGGAAGAAAGCCTGAAAACATTTTTAAGAAGAAGAAACAGATAGAAAGAGTAAGGGACTTAATTCTTAATCTTCCTTAGAGAAGAGCTTTAGGATGTTCCATGGAGACTCAGAAATAGTTTGAAATATATGGAAGGAAAAATCTCATCCTTCCCTATATGAAATGGTTTATTTTCGTGATTACTCATCCTTAGGTCAGAATTGTACTAAGTCACTTCAGTTGTGTCCGACTCTTTGCGACCCCATGGACTGTAGCCTGCCAGGCTCCTCTGTTCATGGGATTGTCTAGACAAGAATACTGGAGTGAGCTGCCATGCCCTCCTCCAGGGGATTTTCCTGACCCGGGGATCAAACCTGTGTCTCTTAGGTCTTCTGCATTGGCAGGTGGATTCTTTACCACTCGCGCCACCTGGGAAGCCCTTAGGTCAGAAAAGGCATCTTATTTTCATGGAAGCCTGAAAAGAAAAGAAGCCAGTCAATGGGTATGTGGATACTGCCCACCTTTACCCATTTGAAACATTAAACCTCTTTCAAAGTGAATCCCAGAGTCCTCCCACATACAGGACATCCACAGAAGTCAAGAAACATTATGTCTAAGAATGGACACCAGAGACAGAGCCTCTAATGAGAAAGCATATTTAGAACTTCCAAGTAACTGCCTAGAGTTTGTAACCAGAGGGCTGTACTTCAAAGTCATTGGCCTTACTGATTGAGGTGAGAAGGAAGTTGTTGTCCAGCCTACAGATCCAGGAGAGGGACTCCATCCATTTCTAATGGCTCCGGAATTGAGCATGGGATGGTGCTTTTCCCACAGTGTGTTCCATTCAACTGCACACTGAAAAGTCAGCTGTAGGAGTGCTGAGCCCAAGCGATGCGGGAGCAAGTCCTTGCCTCTGTCTATAAACTGACCATCAGGTAGGCAGGAGAGTGTGTGTGTGAGCTGTGGGCACCTCAGTTATGAACAGATCTTACCAGTGCCCGTACAACTGGAAAAATATATTAAAAATCAGGCAAGGTGAGTTCAGGCATTTTCAAATATTTACATAGCTACCAGTGCACCCCAGGCTTTTAAAAGTTATCCAAGAAAGACGGGTTGGCAAGTCCAGGAAAGAGCACGTTCACTTTTATTTTTTTTTCAGCCTGACTTTTTGTCATAATAAAACAATGTATCCTGAATTTCAAGCTTTTGCCTTCCCAGTCTAACCTTAGAAATCCTGTAGTATTAGAGATCCATGACACTAAAACAGAGGCTTCCCAGGTGACTCAGTGGTAAAAGAATCCACCTGCCAATCCAGGAGACACAGGTTTGATTCCTGGGTTGGGAAGACCCCCTGGAGGAGGAAATGGCAACACATTCCAACATTTTTGCCTGAAGAATCCCATGGACAGAGGAGCCTGGTGGGCTACAGTCCAGAGGGTTCCAAAAGAGTTGGATATAACTGAGCATGGAGCAAGTGAATGTAAAACCAACCTAATAAATGTTGAAATGAAGACTATTACAGTTACCATTAGAAGTAACTGGTCCTTCGTGGATCTAGACCCCAAACATCATTAAAAACAGACTTTAAAGTTAAAACCATTTTTAAAGTAACTATCGAACAGAATATCTTCATAGTAGAGACAACTCAATCTTATTTAGTCCTAATTTTTTTTTATATCAAATAAAATCTGTGAGATGTTGAGTTCAATATCCTTTTTTCCACTCTTAGATCAGCTGGTTAACTGATTGACTCCAAGAGGAAAATACAGTTAATGCTTCTAAACCATTAAATTCTGCTTTATTTACTTGATTCTCAAAAGCATTAGCATTTAAAGAATGTACTTCCCTTCAGCCCCAAAGCAATGTGAATACCTTGGTAATATTAATATCAGTATTCCAGATAGCATTTTTCTATTAATAACTAGAAAATGGCTCTTTTTTGAGGAAAATTAAACTCTAGTCCCTAGAAAGGAGTTTTGAGTTGAGTGAGCACAGGAGTTAACACCCTCCTAAACAAAACTGGTGGCCTGGGAGTTTGGTCCCCAAAGCTGGAGTGGCCAGTAGTCCTAGTGATGCTATGAGAATAACTATCTCTTCTAAAAGGATTGGGGGTCATTCCCGTGGACGTGACCCATTTCCCACAGTGCAGCACGAAGTATAAAATTGTCAGAGTTGCTATGGCTATTCTGTATCAATAAACACAAAGTCTATGTGTTTTTTTTTCCTCTCCAGGAATTCAACAAACATTTATTGAGAGCTTAATTTATACCAGCCCCAGGTATATAGAGAAACTCTTCTGGAACTTAAAATATATATGATACATGTATACATGCATCAATATTTACTTCTTAAAACATAGACACCACACCAGACCGCCTCCTCTCTCTCACACACCCACACACACACTCACACACACATAAATAGGAGAAGCCTGTGGGCCCATTCGCTTGCTTTTCCCACAATTCCAGGAAGCTAAATTATCATTTTGAATGTAGTGGTTCAGTAATGTCATTGCAAAACAAAAGGCATACCAGCAAGAGCAGAGGGAAGCTATTAAACGAACAAAGGAAATGCAATAATTTAGAACCATTTCATACAGGGGCAAACACTACATCCTCAATAGTCTCTGAGATACCAGGTGACATTAAATTGGTTCAGCATATTCCATTATTAATTCAAGGAATGTACAGTTCATTTTAGAAAAATATTTTAGTTTTTAGGTGATACTTTGTTACAATTCTTCAATAATATTGCTAAACACACGAGCTGCTATTATGCAGACACTTGTCTCTCACCAGCAAACTCATATTCACTAAATTCTTCACTAGTTTGGGAAGAAAAAATTACAAGTAGGAAAATAATTACAGAATGGTGAGTGTGATATAATGCACACTTCTTCCTCTGTGAAAATAACAATTTTTCTGTCCCCAGACTCCCTTTGGTGACAGAAGAGAGGGTCTCTGCATTTCAAAGACAAGGACAGGACTGTGTCTTCAGCATAAATCCCCTTGATTTGTGACATAACAGTTCACATGACTAATGTTGTTGATTTCTCATTTCCTCGGACTGAATTGGGGAAAGATTTACTTTCCCTGAAATTCCCAAGTCTTAAAAGCCAGCTGTTTGCTATTTTGAGTGCAACCTGCGCAACCTGTTTTCAAAGCCTCCAAGAAGCAGGGGACCATGGGAGAGCAAGATAATTTGATAGCAAAGTAGAGCTGTTCAGGATCACTGCCCCCCTTGCCCCTCGTGGTGCTGGAGACCTGGCCTTTGTGCCCCCCATGACAGGTGACACACAACATGGACACGACGTGATCCGTTCAAGGGCTTCATTTGCAAGAGAACATGAAAGCTAGGCTTTAGAGTGAACTCTTAAAATACTTAAGGCTTACAGCCGCTGATGTAGACTATTACGGGAAACAAAGAGATGCTTCCAAAATACGTACAAGCGATCAGTGTACTTACATAAGAAAAAGAGATATCTCCAAATATTTCCAAATTTGAACATCTACAAATCATGTAATGAAAGCTGGAGGTCTCCTATCACCTGATTTCAAGATTTAGTAGAGAGCTACAGTAATTAAAGCAATGTGGTGTTTGCATAAGGATAAACATAAAAGAGAGTCAGAAATAGATTCACACATTTATAGCTGAGGAATTTTTGACAAAGATGCCAAGGTTATTCAGTGGGGCAAAATAGTCTTTTCATGGCACTGGAAAAATGGACATAAAGTATGAACTTTGATCTTTGCCATCATATGCAAAAATTTATCCAAATGGCTTACAGAATTAAGCATAAGTGCTAGAACTATAAAACTTTTAGAAAAACTAAAGAACAAGAGAAAATCTTTGTTACCTTGAGTTAGGCAGCGATTTCTTAGGACACAGAAATCATGAACCATGAAAGAAAAAACCGGTAAATTGGACTTCATTAGGTTAAAAATGCCTGCTCTTTGAAAGATAATGTTAAGAAAACTGAAAGCAAGACACAGACAGGGGAAAAAATGGTTTAATGTCACATGTCTGATAAAGATCTTGTATCCAAGGTTTATAAAAGAAATCTCAAAACTCATAGGAAAGCAAACCAGCCGATTTTTTTTTAAAACAGGCAAACAATTTAAAATAGTTCACTAAAGAAGATATATATGGCAATTAAGCACATGAAAAGATGCTCAATAGCATTAATCATTGTGGAAATACAAATTGGAACCCTGATGTGATACAATTACACACTCATCAGAGTAGCTAAAATTTTTAAATATTATTGCAGTTGTTGATCAGGATATGGAGTCCTTTGAAACTCTTGTATGTTGCCAAGGGAACGTAAAATGGCACAACCACACTTAAGTGAGTTTAGCAGTTAAACATCAAATATAAATTTACCACACAGTGTAGCAATTCTATTTCTGGGAATAGAAATAAAGACTGACTTCTACACAAAAACCTATATACAAATGTTTATGTTTATGACATCTGTATTCATAGGCAACAAAAGCTGGAAACCACCTAAATGGTCAACAGCTGGTGAATGGATAAACAAATTGTGGTACATGCATAGGATAGAATATGACTCAGTAACAAAAAGCAGCAAACTACCAATACACACAACAGGTGTAGTGAATCTCAAGAACATTGTGCCGACTGAAAGAAACCAGTTTCAAAAGGCTTTCTACTACTATTTGATTTCATGGCTCATAAACTTAAGCTCTTTAATGCGGCTAAGATTGTAGCCAACATAGAGGCACATTGCAGAATACAGAGTTTTCATGTGCATTTTCTATTTGATTAAATTTGTAGTTTTTCCCCCTTATTAAGTGGAGGTTAAAGAGCTTTTCTTGAAAGTCAGGCAGAAGCTATTTACCTTCAGATATTCAGTGTTGGAAAGATAGTTCTTGGTGACACTTGGCCGGTTTAAAACAGCTTCACCACACTTTGAAAGTGCCCTGAATTCTACCTTATTTCTGAGTCTACTCATTGAAAAAGAAGAGACTGGGGAGAATATGACTGATAAGGATCTGGAGGAAAGGAACTTAGAAACTGAACAGAAAGATGGTAGCTGGTGCCCAATTGGAACTTCACAATTAAGAACTGAGAGGTCTTATTTGGGGTCCTGGTACCTAACCCCCTACCAAACCTTCAGTAAACCATCCATTTCTGTTTAATGTATTGTGCAATTTAACCCATTTCTATACGACATCTAAGTACTTGGTCTTCCTTCAGAAGAGAATTAGAGGGAAATAAGGGTTGCCACAAAGAAGTAGCCAGGTACAGATTGCAAGGCTAATACAATTGGATTCTCTAAATTATTCTGAGAATTAAATAAGGTATTAAAGTATCTTCTACAGGACTCAATATATATTCACCAAATTTTTATTTTTCTTCACTTTCTTTATGGAAGGAGAATATTTCTAGAACTGAAAAGACCTTGGAAGTTATCTTTTTCAGTGTTTTAATTTCACAAATAACAAAACTAAGTTCAGTGAAATCAAGGGTATTGCTCAAGCTCACAGAGAATTAGAAGTCTAGCTTTCAGTTCTCATAGATCTTTTTTCTGAAGCATCTGCCTTCAGCTGTGATGCACCCTGGCTCAGGGCCTGAGGAAGTTTTTAGAGAGAGGAGAGTTTGATCTGTATATTGAGGGATCCATGGACTCTTTGTTTCTGGTTCTGTGTTCATTTTAGCTATTTTCATTTTTTTTTTAATTCCAAGAATGAAAGTTACTGAGAAGCCTTTCTGTTCAGAGACTATGATTGCCAGATTTAGCAAATAAAATACAGAGCACACAAATAGATTTGAATTTCAGATGAACAACATAATTCTTTAGTCTGATGACAAATATGGAACCTACTTATATTGGCACTTTAATCTGTCCATCTTACCAGGGACCCAACAGTACGTAGTTCCCAACTCTGAAAATTTCTTTTTACCCTAAAACAAATAAACAATCGAAGACTGTTTACATAAATCTTGACTGACCGTTTTCTTCCCCGTGACCATTTTTTCCTCACCTGAGATCAGGACAGCTGTTGTGAACGGCCTCTGTGGCCAAGGCTAAGGCTGATGAAGACGGTGATGGGACAGGAGGAAGCCAACGATGTGCCCGAGCAGCCCGAAGCAAAGACATGCTTTGCCAAACAGGAAGTGCACAATTCTAGGCAGAGGGACTGAAGTTCAGATCCCTCTCTCTCACTAACTCGTGACTATCTGGCTTTGAATAAGTTGCTTAAACTCTCCTGTACCCATCTACCTTTGGATTCTGCTTTTTTTTTTTTTTCCCATAAAATAAGGATACCTTTTGCTTCAGTGAAGATCAAATATGATAACAGGAAGAAAGCACTGACCACTGTGCGTGGAGTATAATAGCTACTCTTATAGTCTGTCATTTTTTAAACCGTACAGTTTTGCATGCTTTTCTGTGTATTTGATATAGTTCACAATGAAGATTGTTTGATTGTTTAGGCAAAATTGCCTGATGCTGGGAAAGATTGAGGGCAGGAGGAAAAGGGGGTGACAGAGGACGAGGTGGTTGGAGGGCATCATTGATTCAATGAACACGAGTTTGAGCAAACTGGGAGATGATAAAGGATGTGGAAGCCTAGAGTGCTGCATTCCACAGGAGTGCTGGGATGCAGAGTTTAGATGCTAAATTTTATTCTGTAGTTTGTAGGGGAACCATGGTTACCCAGACAGTGTTTGGGGCCTTACAGTCAGACAACCTTTCTCTAAGTTCCCCTAAAAACTACCTGGGAAATTTGGTAGCATATCATTTCCTACTGGGTCAGGCATGCATTAACCAACATTGAATGAACTGACCTGCCTTCTCTAGGCATCTTCTTCAGTTCCTTAGGTCCAGCCTTGACAAAGAAGAAAATGAGAAGTCGTAACTCTTCCCGTCGCTCGACTTTGTGGGGCATGAGAAATGGGCAGGCATCTGGCACGGTCAGAAGTAATTCCTGCTTCGGCGCTTGTTTCTTAGTGTAGACGTTGTTCGGTCACTGTGTTGTGTCCGCAAGCCCGTGGACCGCAGCATGCCAGGCTTCCCTGTCCTTCACTGTCTCCTGCAGTCTGCTCAAACTCCATTTGAGTCAATGATGCCATCCAACCACAGCTCATCCTCTGCTGCCCGTTCTCCTCCTGCCCTCAGCTGGAGCGGCCTTCTCCAAATTAACCAGCCCCTATTGTGATTCATACAATAGGGATAAGGTGACCTAAGATGGTAGGGTCTTAGAATTAAGAGTGTGGCAGAGTGTCTGGTTATAGGACGTGCTCGATATCTGGGTTTTTATTTTCTGCTTGGGTTAGAACACTATACTTAAACTTTATGAATCATACATAGGTCCCTGGAGTGCTCCTTCTCACACTTATCACAAAAATCTTGTGACTCAGTTTCAGAAGACTGTCCAAAATTGAGGACCAGTTCTTCAAACCAACTTTGTTTAGAAAATTATTTTACCAAAATATCTTAGACAGTTGACACCTGAGCAAGTCAGACTTGCTCAGCCTTCCACTTCACGCCGTGTAGGCTGCAGTTCTAAGGTTCACCGGTTCACCCACTCAGGCCTTGCAAACCTGCAGATGTGTGTGTTATCTGCACCTTCTGTTTGGTCAGCTTCAAGTGCTTCTAATCTTTTTATAACCAGTTCTGTTAGCTGTTATCTGGGTTCCTTTTAGTGCCGGTGTCTATTGTACACTTTTAACAGGTCTCCACCCTCTTCCCTGGCAATTAGAAGGGCAATATAATTATTTTACAATGTGTCTTCTATCGAATAAGCTCCTTAATTGGACCTTTTCATCCTTTGCCATTTGTGTGTGTCTGTGTGAAAAATATCACTGAAAGGTTTTTCTGAAAGTGCGATGCTTACACAGTTTCCTGAATTAAATGCCAAAGGAGCTCCCACAGCATCTTTTAGCCAATGACAGCCCCTCTTCCTCCTCTCTCCATGCTTGGAGACATGGCTGTTGTTTGTTACAACCTGGAAAGATTATTTGGACTTACTATTTTTGTTTTGCAACTCTGCTGTGTGTTATTTTCTTATATAGTCTTCCACTCTTCCTATTCTGGTGTCCTTCTCTGTGTGTGACACCATAGTCAGTGAAATCTCCAATTCCATAGTTATTCATAGAATAACATGGGATAGTGGGGAAAAAATGAACTTTGAGTCAAGGGAGGTTAGTTTTCTTCCAGGCTCTGCACTAACTAGCTATGTGTCTTTGCCATGTCAGTTAATTGCTTTGGGTTTCAGATTCTTTATCTAGAAAAGAAGCTATGTATTCTAGAGAATACATACTTTTCCCTTAAGATTTGAGCTTTGTACACCTTCACCTCTGAAGCGACATCTAGGGTTTTCCTATTCATACCCAACCACCCAGCAAAGAACCGTTTTTATTTTATTACAGTTTTGACTTTTGTTGTTTAGTTGCTAGGTTGTATTCAACTCCTTGCGACCCCATGTGTGTAGCCCGCCATGCTCTTCTGTCCATGAGATTTCCCAGGCAAGAATACTAGAGTGGGTTGCCATTTCCTTCCCCAGGAAATCTTCCTGACTAGGGATCAAACCTGTCTCCTACGTGGCAGGTGGGTTCTTTACTGCTGAGCCACCAGGGAAGCCCATTTACCTCTAAGTTTTTACTGAATGACTGTGCTATTTTACTAGCTCCAAGTGGCTCAACTAAAACCCAACATAAAGCACTTCAATGATTTATTTATATCATTTCCCCATTTAGCTCCACCAACCTAACTCTAATTAGACCTACTATTCTCTGTAATATTAAAATATTAAGTCATATCAGTTTTCCCTAAACCATAACATGAATTTATAATTTAAAAGTGAAATTGTATATATCCTAGTCAAGTTGTGAAGTTCCCTCCTCTTTTTCTTAAAAAAGTGGGGGTTGCTGGAGGAGGGTTAACTATAAATAACGTTTGTTGCCCTCATGAATTAGAAGAGCAGTAACCAGATATATTATGTTCCTGGAAAGGCAAAAAATAAATTCCAGATGAGAATTTGAAGACCCTCTCCATCTTTCCTGAGACTTGTTGGGTTCTTTTCTTCTCAGAGCTCGGGTCTCTCCCTGGTTGCCATTTTGGGTAGAGCTGATTAGCATATAACAGTAGAACTCAGGCTTCCAGGAAACCCCCCTGGGATGTGGGCAGGAGCCTTGAGATAGGAGTTCCCTATAGCTTGGGCCCAAATCCTTGCATTATCAGAATCCTCCAGCCAGTGTGAGGACACACAGAAAGCAGCCCACAAATTTACTGACCACAAGCTACGCCCAGCTCTGGGCTAACAGCCTCTCCACCCCTGACCCCCAGAGTTACATCGGTGAAAACAAACCTGGGGTCATCTTAGCTTTGAAGGTGAAGCTATGCTAAAATGGAAAAGAGGCCAAGTGTGTAATTGTAGCTCATAGGTTAACCCCTTAGACTCAGGGAAGGGTGCCACAGAAGGTGCTTGTTGCTCTCCTCTCAGCCTTTCTTTCTTGGCTAGGTTCAGGCTTCCCCATCTTCACTGGGCCACCTGTCGTGCTTGAGTGCCTGTCTTCAGCCTCACCCTATCTGCAAGGTCAAAGTGATTTTCCTAAAACTCGAATTCAATTGGAATTTTCCCTGTAGAAAGTCCTTACTGGATCCTGATCACCCTCAGGATGCAAAAGTCTGCCGTTCCCTACGCAATATCCTCCATAATCCTGACCTTCCTCCTTTTCTTGCCTCACTCCTCACTCTTCTCCCCCTTACATAATCATCTCTAGCAGTGCTGAACTTTTCACACCTCTGAGCACAAGAGCACAGCTTCATACCTCTAGAGTGCCCTTCTCTCAGACTCTTACCCTCTTGTCTACTTGATTAATTTACATTCAACCTATCTGATAGATAGATGGATAGAACTCTTCACACAGTCTTCAAAACCCAATTCATAAAAAGTTAACAGGAAAAACTGTATTTTGACATCATTGGTAGTTGCAAACTTTTTTTTTTTTACTAATAACATTCAAGTTTTTCTTTTTTATCAGCCACTTATATTTCTTATTTGAATAATTTAATTCTTTTATCTTTTTCTATTTTTACAATGTTTTTTAGAAGCAGTGCATAAGATATTTTGCTATAAGGAAGACTCATTTGCTAGTCATATTTAGGGGCAAAACTTGTCTTCTGGTATATTGACCATCTTTTAGTATCCTATTTCAGTAGGCAGTTTTACATCATTGTGAAAATTTTACCTGAAGTTAAATTCTACCAAAGTTCTATTGTTAATGTGGGCTGCTTTGAAGTCTTGATAGTAACCATAATTAACAATTATTTTCTAATTTTAAAATTCTAAATGTAAAAATACACTAAATTTTAAAAATACACTGTACTTAACAAAACAATAACAAACTTGTTAGTCACAGCCCCCAAAATAGAGCAGGTGTTCAATAAGCCATTTCTGAGTGGAATGGTACACAGAAAGCTCGAAATCTAAGTGGTAAAGTTAGAACCTTTCTATTTTCCTTTAAATTCCATATTCCTTCTGATTTCCATGGTTTCAGAGATGTCAGATACAAGATGCTAAAAAGGCATCTGGGAAAGTACCATTTTCCCTCCAGTACTTAGTCTCTCTCAGAAGATTCCAGTTCCACAGACCTGAGAAAACCAACCAAACCCTAAATCTCCTTCATTCTGTAAGAAAAGGGAAGAACTATTCCAAACGTNTACAAGATGCTAAAAAGGCATCTGGGAAAGTACCATTTTCCCTCCAGTACTTAGTCTCTCTCAGAAGATTCCAGTTCCACAGACCTGAGAAAACCAACCAAACCCTAAATCTCCTTCATTCTGTAAGAAAAGGGAAGAACTATTCCAAACGTTACCTGGGATGGTCAGTCAAATGATGTAGTCACTTCACTTGTTCTTTTGATTGACTCTGGGTCCAGAAGTTGTAAAGCCATTACCTGCTAGCATCTGTCCCCGGATGTGCTGTAATAGTTCCAATGTGATTAGTCTTGGGCTGACTTGGCCAGAATTTTTAGGGCCATTTCCATCTGAAACATTAGCAGGACCTTGGTCCTGCTTTAGGTCATGACTGGTGTCCAGACCAGGGTAGAAGAAATATTCAGTACTGGTCTCTGGCATTAGTTTTCCTCACATAATGGAATCCTTGAGTTCCTGAATTGTATTTTCCCAATAACCTTTCATATAATGTGAGAAATTATATAACTTTAAGATTTAAAATATTCACAAATCATTCTTTAAAATAGAAACTTTTAGATTCCATTTTAAAGATAACATAAAGTCATACTATTTATGCAGTGGCCAGATATGTATTAAATGCTTCTCTGAGCTAGACACTGAGAATAGAGCCAATGTGGAAATACTTAGAGCATAGATACTTATAACAAGTAATAGTAAGTATTAAATATTAAAACAGCGATTGAGAGAGTTGCATTGAAATATATACACTAACCTGTGTAAAATAGATAGCTAATGGGAAGTTGTTGTATAGCACAGGGAGCTCAGTTTGGTGCTCTGTGATGACCTAGAAGGTGGGATGGGAGTGGGGCAGGAGGAGAGTTCAAGAGGGATGGATATATGTATACTTATGGTTGTTCATGTTATTGTATGGCAGAAACCAACACAACATTGTAAAGCAATTATCCTCCAATTTAACTTTTACAAAGAATTAAAACACTGAAAACTTTTAAAGGAGAATGTGCCACAGCTTTTGACTATGTGGATCTACAGCAAAGCCTTTGACTGTGTGGATCACAACAAACTATGGAAAATTGTGAAAGAGATGGGAATCCCAGACCACCTGACCTGCCTCTTGAGAAACCTATATGCAGATCAGGAAGAAATAGTTAGAACTGGACATGGAACAACAGACTGGTTCCAAATAGGAAAAGGAGTAC
>SJYV01042696.1:694372-734528 GCA_006410875.1 Neotragus pygmaeus | reverse complement strand
GTGTGTGTTTCACAGAAAAACACTTTGTGGTTTATATAAATGTAGTCATTCTCTATATTACCATTTCATGGTACATCGCACACCAAAGCAAGCAACCTGTGTCTTTCATGCACAAGTGTGGGGGGTTGGGGGGTGCTGAAAGAGGGATGTGGGAAGCCTTCAGCCCCAGAATGGAATCAGATAAAGCTAGTGGCTTGCTATTAGGATGTTAGCTTTGTCAAAGTCCTAGCATCTTCAATAGGCCAGCCCTCTCTCCGTTTGTCACCCTAGCGCCCCTTTTGTGCAAACAATTTCCCGTTGGTATTACCCAAAGCTTGGAGTCAATAGCCGACTAGCCTCTTTGCCTGTATCATTATTTCCAGCAAGCTTGCTACCTCTGCAATAAATCCTGGAGGATTTGTGGGTGGACAGAAAATATGAGTGACAGAATGAGGTGATAAGGCCTGGATTCAGCTGAAACAAAGGCTTGTCCATTCTGTCCTGATGTGTCCGAGTCACTGGTCTCTGAAGATTTGATTTGATCGAGTTTTTGCCAGCTGTCCCGTGGAGTTCAAGCAAGTTCAAAATGAAGCCCAAGACCTTTTCTTTCACTCTATTAAGCTTGTCTCTGAGTACCAGTGATGAGAATCTGTCTCTTTCTTGGCCTTTTTATGTAGTGGTGGTGAACACTGGGTATTCAAGGTGGGTCAGCTGTGCCAAGGAACTGTTTTAAGTGTTAGACCCAGATGAAAAGGCAGGTTCTGGCTTTATACAGCAGCCATAGACTGTTTTCAGGTGTGGAAGCAAATGTGGTTTAATCAGAATTTCTCAACCTGGTTGCAGAGGATCTCTGATGAGCTCTTCAAAGCAGAGTTGTCTTTTAAAGCAAGATCAAATCCACGGCTCTCATTTAAGTTTTTCCTTCTCTTGGGTTTTATTTTTTCTTTTATCCAGAAAAGCTTAACTTAGATGTGGTGTCTGTTTATCAGTGATGGTTCCCCAGATACCTTGGGCTGAATGTTTGTGTGTCCCCTACACAAATCCATATGTTGACGTCCCTAATCTCCAAGTGATGGTGTTTGGAGGTGGGTCTTTGGGAGNTCCAGAAAAGCTTAACTTAGATGTGGTGTCTGTTTATCAGTGATGGTTCCCCAGATACCTTGGGCTGAATGTTTGTGTGTCCCCTACACAAATCCATATGTTGACGTCCCTAATCTCCAAGTGATGGTGTTTGGAGGTGGGTCTTTGGGAGGTAACTAAGTTTAGATGAAGTCATGAGTGTCCCACCCCTGTGGTAGAATTGGTGAGCTTATAAGAGGATGAAGAGACTAAAGTTTCCCCCTCCTTTCTCTCTTTCTCTGTATCTCTCTGCCTTTCATGTGAGGCTACAGCCAGAAGACAATCATTTACAAACCAAGAACTCTCACCAGACACCAAACAAGCTGGCACCTTGATTGTGGACTTGTCAGCCTCCAGAACTAGGAGGAATGAATGTTTGTTGGTTAAGCCATACAGTCTCTAGTATTTGTTGTAGCAGCCCAAGCTGAATAAGAGGGTCATTGTGGGCCAGCCGTGCTCTGAACTGGGACTTGGATGGATAGAGCAGTCTCTGTCTGGGACATTGTTTGGACGAAAATCGGAGGATGACAAGTCATTCAGTGACTCTTAAAATCTCTTACAGAGGAGATGTGTGTCGCTTCCACTCACATTCCCTTGACCAAAGCATGTCCTGGAGTGAACTGTTTCATCATTGGGTAGGGGAAAGACAAGTATTCCATTAGAAGGAAATAGGACAGCTTGGAGGCACTCTGATACGGCCTCCAGGAGCCCTTTGTTTCTCTGTACATAAATAAGGGGAGGAGATTAGATGTTTGATTCCTCTCAGTGACACTGTGAGCCAGAAGTTCTGGCTCCAGAGACTTGGTGGAGATATTCCATGTGGAATAGCTCTCTCCATATGTGGAGAAAGCTCCAGGGCCGTCACAACATGGCTGAGGTACACGTGTCACAGCCAAGTAATTGTTGTGGAAATGAGCGGGGGGGAAACCCACAAAGAACCTAGGATACACTGTTTCCAAATGTTATACTTCCAGGGGCTTCCCTGGTAGCTCAGATGGTAAAGCGTCTGCCTGCAATGCAGGAGACCTGGGTTCGATCTCTGGGTCCGGAAGATCCCCTGGAGAAAGAAATGGCACCCCACTCTAGTATTCATGCCTGGAGAATCCCATGGACCAAGGAGCCTGGCGGGCTACAGCCCATCGGGTCGCAAAGAGTCGGACACGACTGAGCAAATTCACTTCACTTCATACTTCCTTTAAATCAGAAATAAATTTTTCCTTCCTTCCATGAGGAATGAAGTGATTTTTAATCTTTTTTATTTCTGTGCAATACAGAACACTTACAGAAAAGATCTGAAAAGATGGGTATACAGTGTGGCTAGTTATTATAGAAAGAACATATACACAACTACCACCCAGTTCTAAACAGAACATGGCTGGTATTCCAGAAGGACCAAGGTGCCTCTTCTCAGTAACATCTCTTTTTCAATTTTATTTTTTGTATTGGAGTGTAGTTGCTTTACAGTGTTGAGTTCCTTTCTGCTGTACAGCAACGTGAATCGGCTATATGTATTCGTACATCCCCTCCCTCTTGGGTCTCCCTCCCACACCCCTCTTCCTCCTCCCTCCACACTTAGGTCACCACAGAGCACGCAGCTGAGCTCCCTGTACTGTACAGCAGCTCCCCACTAGCTAGCTGTTCTATACACGGTAGTGTATTGACGTTAGTGCTAATCTCCTAGTTCATCCTACCTTCCCCCTCCCCACTGTGTCCGCATGTTCATTCTCTACATCTGCATCTCTATTCCCGCTCTGCCAATAGGTTCATCTGTACCATTTTTCTAGAAATTCCACATATATGTGTTAATGCATGATGTTTGTTTTTCTCTTCTTCCCTTGCTCATTTTTTTCTTAAAGATAATGGGTAAAGGCTTTCTTAGAGTTTTCTGCAAACAAACTCTAAGATGGAAAGTTACAGGCAGAAGTTTACCAGGGATGTTCATGGGATTCACACCCGCCTTGCTTGTCAGGAAGGCAAGATGAGGGAAGCTGGTCCACAATGTGGTTGCCCCAGAAGCAGTGCCCGGTCCCACAGGAGTCTCTGAGCTGGGTTAGCCCTTCAGAGCTGTCCTCAGTTGAGGCAAGTGGGACCAGGCTTTCATAGTCCCACATGGGCCAGTTATTAGACACAAGCCAACCCCCAGGGAAGGCATGTGAGCTTGGGAGTACAGTTCTCTGTGGCAAAGGGTAATGCCTGGTGAGAGACTGGCTGAGAGCCATCACCAGAAAATATTCTCAGCAGCTTTGAGTAGTGCTGGGTCCTGTAAAGAAGAACCACACCAGCCACGATAATAGCTGTTATGGTTATTACTTCCTTTACATACTCTTAAATTTTAACATTCAAGTATGTCTCATGAATTTTTAAAAATATCTGGCTTGTTTTACTTAACATGGTATTTACTTTTAAGATTTAGCATTGTTACCTGTGACTGTAATTTGTTCATTTTCATAACAGTATTTATCTATTTTATTATACCCTGATTTATTCATGCTTTCTACTGTAAAGATGGGTTTCCTAGGTGGCGCATGGTAAAGATCTGCCTCCCAAAGCAGGAGGTGCCAGAGACGTGGGCTTGATCCTTGGGTTGGGAATGTCCCCTGGAGTAGGAAATGACATCCCACTCCAGTATNATTATACCCTGATTTATTCATGCTTTCTACTGTAAAGATGGGTTTCCTAGGTGGCGCATGGTAAAGATCTGCCTCCCAAAGCAGGAGGTGCCAGAGACGTGGGCTTGATCCTTGGGTTGGGAATGTCCCCTGGAGTAGGAAATGACATCCCACTCCAGTATTCTTGCCTGGAAAATTCCATGCATAGAGGAGCTTGGTGGGCTACAGTCCGTGGAATCACAAAGAGTTGGACATGACGGAGCACACACAGGACTGTAAAGGCACATTGGACTGCCTCCCGCCTCTGGCTGTATACAAATGCTGCTGCAAATGTCCCCATGAATGGCTCCTGGTACACATTTTTTTACTGAAGATCCTGAAGCTGGGAAAGATTGAAGGTGGGAGGAAAAGGAGATGACAGAGGACGAGATGGTTGGATGGCATCACCAACTCAAGGGACATGAGTTTGAGCAAACTGTGGGGGATGGTGAAGGATAGGGAAGCCTGGCATGCTACAGTCCATGGAGTTGCTAAGAGTCAGACACAACTGAGTGATTGAACAGCAAATGGTTGATTTACAATATTGTGTTAATTTCAGGTATGCAGGAGAATGATTCAGTTATATATTTTTTCAGACAATATTCCATCAGAAGTTACTATAAGATATTGAATGTATTTCCCTATGCTATATAGTAAATCCTTGTTGCTATTCATTTTATATATAGTTGTTTTTATCTGTTAATCCCATACTCTTAATTTGTCCCTTCCTCTTCTCTTTGGTAACCATAATTGTTTTCTATGTGAGTCTGGTGCACATTTTTATGTGTGTGTGTCTCTAGGATAGCCAACCAAAGAGTGACATTGATGGGATTTGGGGCTATACATACTTTCAGCTTTCCTTAGTGGTGCCAAACAGCTTACTTTCCTGCCAACAATGTTTGTATGTTTCGATTGTTCCACATTCTCATCAACACTTAGTATTTGTTATTGTTATTGTTTGTTTGCTTTTTTTACTTTATTTTTTAATTAATTAATTTATTTATTTCACTTTACAATATTGTATTGGTTTTGCCATACATTGACTTGAATCCACCATGAATGTACATGTGTTCCCCTTCCTGAACCCCCCTCTCCCCTCCCTCCCCATCTCATCCCTCTAGGTCATCCTAGTGCACCAGCCCTGAGCACCCTGTATCATGCATCAAACCTGGACTGGTGATTGTTTGCTTTTAATGTAGCCATCTGTTGGGTATCCCTGTCTCATCATGGTTTTATTTTTCATTTCCTTGATGACTAGAACCTTTTCATATATTTTTTAATCCACTTAGATATCCTCTTTTGTGAGAAGCCTATTTTTGTCCATTTTTCTTTTTAGTTTCTTTTTCTTATTCAATAAAATAAGATATTTATATATTTTAGATGTAAGAAATACTATAATTTAGCTAAATATTGCAAAACCCCTTTCTACTCTATGAGTACCTTTTTCACCCTCTTAAGTCCCAGAAGTTCTTAATTTTAAAGTAATCAAAAATTATTAATTTTTCTTTTGGTTAGTGCTTTTTGGAGTCTCTTATAAAATGTGTTGACCTTAAGCTTATAGAAATAGCATAGCTTTAGATGTCTTGTGAAATATATTGTCTCANTTTTCACCCTCTTAAGTCCCAGAAGTTCTTAATTTTAAAGTAATCAAAAATTATTAATTTTTCTTTTGGTTAGTGCTTTTTGGAGTCTCTTATAAAATGTGTTGACCTTAAGCTTATAGAAATAGCATAGCTTTAGATGTCTTGTGAAATATATTGTCTCATTCAATTTTGTGATGAGAAGGTATTGTGTGCTATTCTTTCATAAAAATGCATTTTGAGTATCTTGAGAGAGAAATGATTTTCTTTTCAAAGAAATCAATGTTACCCTCATTTTAAGTTCAGATTCTTTTAATTCTGACTATTGAATTCACAGGAAAGTGGTGGTAGTTATTTAAACTGAAAAGAGAAATCAATCTGCAAGAAAGTGCATATGTTATTCAAATAGGTTAAGTTTGTGAAGTTAGAATCTCTTTTCAGAGACATGATCATTGGACTAGTTAAAAGGGGAAAAAAATTAACTCTTAGCAGGAGGCAGCAAAGAAAATCTGTTGGGTTCAAGCTGGAAAAATGAATAGATCCAAAAGGGTTTAGGTGAATTCATGAGCTGATGGCTTTATAATGGGATTATTTAAGGAAGTTGAGAGTTTTATAGGGTCTACTCATAATCTTTTAAGACCTGTGTCACTCAGGGCAGTGGCTCCCAGCAGTTCCATAGAGACCTATCTCATCAGATGTTAGTGAGGCCATTTGACCCTAACGTATTCCAAATTGCTAATTTCCTTTTCCTCTGTGCATCTCTCGGGGCCAAGAATGCAGGCATGAATTTAAGATGATGGAGGCTGATGCTATGCCTTCACATTAGAGTTGTGCATCTGGCTGCTTTTGCCAACTGAAGGAGTGATTCGTTATCACTGATGCTGTAACTTCTAGCAGGAAGGTGAGCTGGTCCTGAGGGTGGCCTTTTCCCCAATTATATCCTTTCTACCAAAAATAAGTTTCTGCTCTCTGCTCCCTACTCCTTTGTTATACTTCGGCCTAAAAAGTTGGCGCTCATCTTTCCTAGGGGTACATCTCAATTTTCAGTAGACATTTTGTTACTCTTATCTGTGCTATAACAACAAGGTCAAGAGTCAAGGATATCAAGCAACCATGCCCTTCCTTTTGTCACTATCCTATACTACTTAATATGGGGATTTCTTATGTTTGGAAAACTCACCTTATCATGGTGCTGCATAACATTATTGGTAATTTCCCATTCATGTGTCCTTGTCTCAGGTAGCGGTTTCATCTGAAAAGTGAAACTTCAACTTTAGTCTCTGGAAAGGACGTTATCAAACCATTAATTAAAAGGGGAAGTCCTTTTTAAAGTCATTATAAGTCCAAAAGTCTGCTCTACACATCTGAGTCTCTTTAAAAATAAAAATAAAAGTCATTATGAGCTTTAACTGCTCATCTCCAGAAGTTTTGATAAGGTTAAATTGACTTTAATCACAACTAGAAATCAACTTTCTCTTAATAGTCTCCACAGGAGCCCAGTAAATATTGTTTTTTAACTGCCTTGATTCTGAACCAAATTGAGGAAATAAAGCAGTTGAATATAGTAATATTCAAATATACTAAATATAGTAAATATATTCAAATATACTAAATATAGTAAAAAAAAATCCTGTAACAATATGTCCTTTGATAATGTAGGATTAGCAGTTTGGGAAGTTCTCCTGGGTCAGGAAGATCCCCTGGGGAAGGAAATGGCAACCCATGCCAGTATTCTTGCCTGGAGAATCCTGTGGACAGAGGAGTCTGGCAGGTTACAGTTTATGGTGTCGCAAAGTGTCAGGCACGACTGAGCAACTTCACTTTCTTTCTGTCCAGACTCCTTTTTCAAATTGCAGGGGGGACTGTGGAGAGAAGGGCAAAGCCAGGTGAGGAAACTTCTGGAAACCTCATTTTGAGAAAGGAATTGAAGGATGGATCTCCATGTCACCAGTATTCTCCTGGACCAATATCCCAGAGTCAAGATGTAAAAACAGGTGTTGAAAATCTGGGAGAGTCTAAAGTCGCTGCCACCACCCTGGAACTCCCAGCCAGTCACAAAATCTTGACTGCATCACCCCCAATGATGTGATGCTAGGATAGATTTAGATCACACAGTGGAACAGCAGGACTGCCAGCTAGCTGCTCAGGCTCACCTGTGCGTATTATTCCATCAACATCATCATTAGCTGACTGCATATCCTATGAATGAATTGTTTAATCCCCACTTACTATGTTTGGTTTAATTGCTAAGTTGTGGGCTACTCTTCTGTGACCCAATTGCCTGTAGCCCACCAGGCTCCTCTGTCCATGGAAAGGCAAGAACACTGAAGTGGGTTGTATTTTCTTCTCCAGGGATTGACTCTGATAGGGCTGGGTTGTTATTGTTAGTCCTTTATTACTGAGGAAGCTATGTTGAAGGGACTAAGTAGTTCAGTTTGACACAACTAAGCCTGTTGATTGAACCCAAGATTTATTCCCCAGATATAAGCAATACTCTCCACGTTAAAGTTAAGGCAAGGATAACTAGAATAAGACTGATGGTGTGGATGAGCAAAGAACTTCCTTTGGACAGCCCTCTTTGAAAAAGAAGAATGGAAGGNGTTGATTGAACCCAAGATTTATTCCCCAGATATAAGCAATACTCTCCACATTAAAGTTAAGGCAAGGATAACTAGAATAAGACTGATGGTGTGGATGAGCAAAGAACTTCCTTTGGACAGCCCTCTTTGAAAAAGAAGAATGGAAGGGCCAAGTGAAGCATATGCAGTTTTTTCTTTCCAGATTTTCCAAAGAAACTCAACTGTTGAGATCTAGGGTCTTCTCTTGACCAGACAGTAAGTGCCCTCTGGGTATTTTGAGGATTTATGATCTCCAATTCGTCTATGCTTACAAAATCTTAGAAAGAAGCAATGCTTCTTATAGGGACAGATCTGANCCAAAGAAACTCAACTGTTGAGATCTAGGGTCTTCTCTTGACCAGACAGTAAGTGCCCTCTGGGTATTTTGAGGATTTATGATCTCCAATTCGTCTATGCTTACAAAATCTTAGAAAGAAGCAATGCTTCTTATAGGGACAGATCTGAAAAACACGTAGACGATAAATTGATCCAACTCATTGGTTCTTGAAAGGATTTTCTTCATTTGTTCAAAAACTCATTAATAAAAATCTTTTTTTTTTTTTTTTTTGAAAGTGAAGATCCAAGCAGAGACTCTTAACTGAAGTAAGTCTGGGGAGACATTTTTGCAAGCTTCAAAGGGGCTCTGAGGTCACTAGGATCCTCCTAGGGCTCTATAGGAAATTGTTACTCAGGAGAAACAGAAAATTTTCACTGGATTAATCCAAGGCTGCAAAAATCTAGATTTCCAGACTCTGTGGTTTTAGACTCCAGTAGAGTTACTTTTCCTAAATTATTATATTTGGTTACAAAGTCTTCAGCTTATACTAATAGAGGTTATGAAAAATCAAGCAAGCATAAGTATTAATTTTATTTATTGTAAGGATATTTATTGAGACTGCTGTTTGCCACCACATTAAATGGCCCATGGGAGAAATTTCTTTTAGACTCCTATTTCTAAGAATAGTTGTCCTTTTTCTAAGCATCTGGCTTGTTTTAATCAATAGACATTATGAACTTTGAAAATAACTGTCTTAGTTCATTCTGGCTGCTATAACAAAATCTCATAGACTGGGTGGCTTATAAACAACAGAAATTTCTCATAGTTTTGTCTAGGGGCTAGGAAGGTGCTGGAAGATTCAGGACAGGAGGGTTCATGCCCTGGTTCACAGACAGCTATTTTCTTGATATGTCCTTACAGAAGGAAAAGGAAAAGGAGCTCTCTGGGTCATCTTTTAAATTTATAAGGACAGTATATATATTTTATAATGGGACAGCTCTCCCATTCATGAAAGCTTCACTCTTAAGACCTAATCACCTTCTGAAGACCCAACTTCCAGATACTATAATATTAGAGAATAGGATTTCAACATATGAATGGGGGTGGATATAAACATTTAGTCTGTAGCAACAACTGCTTATATTTCTCTCTTTGCACTGGCTGCTGAAAAGTTTATACCTAGATCAGTAACCCTACCTTAAGCAAGTGGCTGCATTTCATGCATTAACCTCTGCCTTTTCTTTATGTTATGTTTCTCACTCTATCCTACATTCTCTCTTTTTTTATTTTTTAAATTTTTTTATTAAAACNCTTTGCACTGGCTGCTGAAAAGTTTATACCTAGATCAGTAACCCTACCTTAAGCAAGTGGCTGCATTTCATGCATTAACCTCTGCCTTTTCTTTATGTTATGTTTCTCACTCTATCCTACATTCTCTCTTTTTTTTATTTTTTTAATTTTTTTATTAAAACATTTTTTTTTATTTTTACTTTATTTTACTTTACAATACTGTATTGGTTTTGGCATACATTGACATGAATCCACCATGGGTGTACATGAGCTCCCAAACATGAACACCCCTCCCACCTCCCACCCCATTCTGTGTATTAATTAGAAGTCTATTTTGGTAAGGGACAGAAAACCTAACTCAATCTACCTGAAGCTGAAGATGAGATTGATTCCACTCAAGACACACGGATGAAAAGGATTGATTTCCAAAGGAAATTCAAGGTAGACTTCGCAAAAGAAAAGAAACAGAAACACCAAGAAGTATGACAGGAATTTAATGTCTCTCATAGTAGCAATGTNCCCTCCCACCCCATTCTGTGTATTAATTAGAAGTCTATTTTGGTAAGGGACAGAAAACCTAACTCAATCTACCTGAAGCTGAAGATGAGATTGATTCCACTCAAGACACACGGATGAAAAGGATTGATTTCCAAAGGAAATTCAAGGTAGACTTCGCAAAAGAAAAGAAACAGAAACACCAAGAAGTATGACAGGAATTTAATGTCTCTCATAGTAGCAATGTAGCTGCGGTGTTTCCCAACCACACATCAAATTACCACTAAATTAAGTGAATGAAAGGAAGATTCCCACTCCCCAAAACTCTGAGAAATGTATCCTTTTTTCTCACTTAATCTATCTGGATTAAGTGCCTATGCCTGAACCAGTTCAGTGGGAACACTGCTTGGCTTAAGCAAGCCTTCACCAGTGAAATTAATGCTAGGGTAGAACTGTGTAGAATTGGTTCTCTTGACCTCACCTTTCCTGCTCAACCCTTCTCATATGATTCTGCACAGTTTACCTGTTTCATGGGCTTCCCTGGTGACTCAGATGGTAAAGAATCTGCCGGCAAAGCAGGAGACTGAGGTTCGATCTCTGGGTTGGGAAGATCCTTTGGAGAAGGACTTGGTAGGACATGGCTACCCACTCCAGTATTCTGGTCTGGAGAATCCCATGGACAAAGGAGCCTGGCAGGCCACAGTCCCTGGGGTCGCAGAGTCAGACATGACTGAGCAACTAACACAGAACTCTTCAGTTCAGTCGCTCAGTTGTGTCCGACTCTTTGCGACTCTATGGACTGCAGCACGCCAGGCCTCCCTGTCCATCACCAACTCCCTGAGCCTACTCAAACTCATGTGCATTGAGTTGGTTATGCCATCCAACCATCTCATTCTCCATCATTCCCTTATCCTCCCACCTTCAATGTTTCCCAGCATCAGGGTCTTTTCCAATGAGTCAGTTGTTCTCATCAGGTGGCCAAAGTATTGGAATTTCAGCTTCAGCATTTGTCTTTCCAGTGAATATTCAGGACTGATTTCCTTTAGGATTGACTGGTTTGATCTTGCAGGCCAAGGGACTCTCTAGAGTCTTCTCCAACACCACAGTTAAAAAGCATCAACTGGTGCTCAGCTTTCTTTATAGTCCAACTCTTATATCCATTCATGACTACTGGAAAACCATAACTTCAACTAGATGGATCTTTGTTGGTAAAGTAATGTCTCTGCTTTTTAATATGCTGTCTAGGTTGGTCATAGCTTTTCTCCCAAGGAATGTATTTGAATTTCATGGCTGCAGTCACCATCTGCAGTGATTTTGGAGCTCCCAAAATCAAGTCTGTCACCATTTCCCCATCTATTTGCCATGAAATGATGGGACCAGATGCCATGATGTTAGTCTTGTGAATGTTGAGTTTTACGCCAACTTTTTCATGCTTCTCTGTCACTTTCATCAAAAGGCTTTCTAGCTCTTCTTAGCTTTCTGCCTTAAGGGTGGTGTCATCTGCATATCTGAGGTTATTGATATTTCACACAACAGTTACCTATTTCATATCTGTTTCTTTGCAGCTTTGCTCTAAGCTAGGATGGGTCAATCAGATAACTAATCCCTACTCAGCTGGTAACTTCCAGATAACAAAATGCCTCATTTACAAGTCTCTTAAAGAGCCATTAACACTATTGCATGCATCTTTTCCTTGCCTTGTGTGATTCCTTCTTCCTGGAATTCCTTTCTTCTTCTCTGTTAGCTGGTTTATTCCCCATATTCTTTATTTATTTATTTATTTACACTGGGGATCTTAGAGGCAGTCTCATAGCCCTAGTGTCTTTTTAAAAAATTATTTATTTGTTTTTGGCTCTGCAAGGGCTTTTCTCTGGTTGTGGTACACTGGCTTCTCATTACAGTGGCTTCTCTTGATGTGATGCATGGGCTCTAGGACACGAGGGTTTCAGTAAATGCTGCTCCCAGGCTCTAGAGATACAGGCTCAGTAGTTGGGGGACATGGGCTTAGTTGCCCTGTGGTATGTGGGATCTTCCCAGACCAGGGATCAAACCAGTGCCCCTACTACAATGGCAGGCAGATTCTTCACCACTGAGCCACCAGGGAAGCCCCCTCCATGTCCTTTAAACCTCACCCAGTCTTCACCTCCTTGAAGCTATTCCTGGGAGCCCAGATTGCGCCAAAGGCTCCTCCTCCGTAGTTTCAAACCACTCTGGGTTTCTTTCGGTGGCATTTCTTTGAAAACATGCCTGTCTCCCATAAATCCCCAAATTGTGGATGACAGCAGGCACCGCATTTTATCTTTCTATCTCCAAAAGCTAGCAATGTGCTTGGTATGACAGATGTTCAATAAAATATTTGTTGAAGTAAACTGAACTACCCTTCCCAAGGTTGAGATAACTAATCAGTATTAAAATAGACAAAACAGCAGGTGCCCAGGAAGGAAATAAAAAGAAAACACAGGCTTTGATCATCCACCAATGGAATACTTGCTTCTAAATAATTCAGATTGATCCAGAGTTGTTCCTGAAAAATGCCAAACAACTGTGTAGTTCATTGGAAAAGTCAGCCAGTTGGCATCGTGGAAACCAAAACATTGAACCAGTGACTTCACTAGACTTGTGACTTTTCAGCAGGTGTCCAGGCAGCCTGTGATGGAAGAAGTTACCAATCACTCTTTGTTGATTTTGACTTTCTCCTGCTTCCCTACCTGCTCTCCCACCCCGCAACCTATGCAAGGATTTTAGCATCTGTGTAAAAATGTAAACATTTAAAAACATTCAGTTCTCACAATTGGTTGGAAAATTGCCTAAACTGTCCTCCATACGAAATGGCAAGTTTAACCAAGTTGTTCTAAAGTGCTCGCCTCTTTCAGGTTTTGGACACGTGGCCTCCCTGGCTGAATGGACAGAAAGTCTGAATGTGTAAAAACAGCTAAAAACAACCACCCAAACAAGACAGCCATTCTCACTCCCCTCAGACCACCGCTCGGAGAGGCTGCTCTCCGACGGGTGCTACATGCTAAATAACCCCTATTCTTAGTTCACCGCGACTTGGTGGCTGAGCCAGGTGAAAAGACAATCGACCCAAAGAGCCCACTGGTGCTCAAAGCTTCACTAACGAGGTGAATCTTTGCTAATCCCAGCCAGCATTGTTGAGTACTAAGTGCCACTCTCTAAAAATATGTCTTTCACGTAAAAGAAAAATTAAAACAAGGTGGGGGTGGGCAGAAAAAGAGTCCTTTAATGGACTGTTTTATACTTTTGTTGTGTTGTGTGCTTTCTTGCAGGCGACTTTTTGGCAATTCGGGCATCTTCAACCGGGAGAACTTGGCTGAGTACAAAAGGGCTTTTGAAACGGTGAGTGTAAATTCAGACTCCTTTTTTTTTCTTCCTTCCTTCCTTTCTTCGCCCTCTCTCTTCTCCTGTGTCTGGAGACCGCTCAGCAGAAATAATAAGCGCCACTGCTTGCAGGCCACGTCCCATGAATTACTCAAACATCAAATGTAAGTTTAGAATGGAGGCACGCTTTATTCTTTTCTGCAGAAGTTTTCTTATCCATTCTTTACTTACATGTCATGGTAAGGCTAAGCGATGTCCAGCCAGTCAGAAAACACACACAGAGGAGGCCATTAAACAAATTAAAAGGGATGGGGATGACTAATACAGTACTCTTGGAATCTCCCAATTTGATTAGTCTGAGTTTAATACACAGAAGCAGCGCCGGAGAAAGGGGGGAGGCGAACTGCTCTTTAATAACCTGTACAATTAAATTATGGTGATGAATTTAACTATTCTGGGCTTCTTAAAGGAGTCTTATTATCCGATTGCTTATCAAGAAAGCCAGTTTTTCAGCAGGGTTTCTGAGTGCGTCCCTGAAAGCCTCATGGTGGCAATCTTTATGCTTTGAAAGCTGTTTCTTTCTCCCTTTTATTAAATAGAACTGCTTTTCTATTTCTAAAACTTTGTTAGTGAAAATTATCCAGATAGTTCTAAGTCCTTTGGGGTCCTTACCTTTCTTCAATTCTTCAGAAATCTGGAGTCAGAAAGGATAATGTGTGGGAAAAGGATTGGTTTTCCTTTTTCCTTGGGCAGCTGTAGGCAGGCACCTCAGGATTAATTTTGGTCAAAATCTTCACATGCTTTAGATTTTGGAGAGCATCCTGCTTCTTTCTTTGAGGTGGTTTAGTTACTAAGTCATGTCCAACTCTTGTGACCCCGTGGATGGGTAGCCTGCCAGGCTCCTCTGTCCAAGGGACTCTCTAGGCAAGAATACTGGAATGAGTTGCCATTTCCTCTCCAGGAGATTTTCCCAAGCCCAGGAATCAAACCCGGATCTCCTGTATTGCAAGGAGATTCTTTACTAGCTGAGCTACAAGGGCAACCCTTATGGAGGCCATTTTGGCTCAAGAATTGAGCTGTTTTCACCAAATATCAAGGGCACATTGTGTCCAAAGCTGAGATGGTGTGTCTTGATTTTCTAGGGACCAGCCACCATATTTGTTTCATTCCTGGGAGTCATTGTTCTATTATGAAGCAGTGTGCGCATGTCTATCTTCCATTTGCCTTTGTTGGAAGTTTATAGTTCAGGCATATGCTGTGCCAATACAGTTCAGGGCACATTCCCAGAAACTATTGAATGATGAACTAAAAATGGAACAAGGAACAAGGGTCAGGAGAAGTTTGAGTACCGCTGGCCTCAAGCATAGCTTCCACCAGATGTCAGCCAGTATAACAATTAGCCCTATCTGATTCCACATCATGAGACAGTGATGAATAGGATTCACCCACAGTGACATCACTTTCCAGTGCAAATGGTGACACTGTCTTAAAGAATCCTGAGAGAGTAACATAGGATATTCCCATATGGTTACCAGATTTGGCTTTGTTTCAAGGGAGTGGGGCATGGAGGTTAAGAGCACAGGTTCTGAAACCAAACAGCCTGGCTTCAAATCCTGGTCCTGCCATTACCGGCTTTAGGATCTTAGGCTTATTGTATACCTGTCTGTGCTTCAGCTTCCTCATTGCAAAATATGGATGGTCGTGATACTGTAGAAAGTTGTTATAAGAGTTCAGTGAAGAATTCCTTGGTGGTAGAATAGATTAGAATCCACCTACCCAGGACATGGGTTCAATCCCTCTTCCGGGAAGATCCCACATGCCACAGGGCAACTAAGCCCCTGTGCCACAACTACTGAAGCTAGTGCACCTAGAGCCTGTGCTCCGCAGTAAGAGAAGCCTGTGCACCATAGTGAGGAGGAGCCCCCACTTGCCACAGTTAGAGATGAGCCCACGCAAAGCAAAGAAGACCCAACACAGCCAAAAATAAA
Source organism: Neotragus pygmaeus (assembly GCA_006410875.1). Lineage (NCBI taxonomy): Eukaryota > Metazoa > Chordata > Mammalia > Artiodactyla > Bovidae > Neotragus > Neotragus pygmaeus. The sequence continues at coordinate 719,195 of SJYV01042696.1, read as the reverse complement.
AACAATCAATTTAAAGAAAGAGCTCAGTGACACAGGTAAAACCATAGAACAGCTCAAGAGTTCTGAACCGGGGCCTCAGCACTTAACGAGAATTCGCTGCATTCTCTATGCTAAACCTTTACGTGTTTATCATCTCGTTTGCCAGGTCTCCTGCGTTACAGGTGGATTCTCTACCAACTGAGCTATGAGGTAAGCCCTGTCTCATTTACACAACAAACCCAAAATATAATTCTTATTTTCTCTCTTTTAAAGATGATAAACTAAGGCCTGGTGAGACTAAGCAACTTCCCCAAGGTCTTAGGGATAGAAAGGAGTAAAGCACAGAATTAGGTCTAGGAAATTGTGTGTTATGTTTTGTGTATAAGTTGCTCAGTCATATCTGACTCTTTGCAACCCCATGGACTGTAGCCTGACAGGCTCCTCTGTCCATGGAATTCTCCTGGAAAGAATACAGGAGTGGGTAGCCACTTCCTTCTTCAGGGGGTCTTCCTGACCTAGGAATCAAACCCGGGTCTCCTGCATTGCAGGCAGATTCTTTACCATCTGAGCCACTAGGGAGGCCCACCGGGAATGTGGGTAGTCTGACTCTAAAATACGTGTGCTGAACCACTTCTTATACAGTGTATATTTGAAAATATTTTCCTGGTCTCTGAGACTGTATCAACCAATAGGGAAGAAAACAGTGAAACCATCAACCAGCATTTTCAATAGGTGGTACTGAATGAATGAGCTGGGGGGAAGTACAACATGGCAGCGAGGAAGGAGAGAAAGAGATATCCCATGATGGCTAATAGAGACAGCAGGGCATCAGGCATCTGACATGTGGAATGGTGGTAAACAGGTTAAGTAGTAGCAGATCATCAATGTCCAGCATGCCGATCTAAGGTGGTCACATGCTAACTGCAGTTATCCTGGCTTCTTTGTCCTGCCTGGAGTCTCAGTATGTACTTATTAGCTGTCTGACTTAATCATCTACTTGGCTTGGGTCATGGTGTCTGGTCACCTTGCCAGGGATCAGCATTGAAAAGATATTCTAGGACAGAAGTAGCAGTGTTAGTTGCTCATTTGTGCCCAACTCTTTGTGACCCCTTAGACTGCAGCCCACCAGGCTCCTCTGTCCATGGGATTTTCCAGGCAAGGATACTGGAGTGAGTTGCCATTTCCTTCTCCAAGGAATCTTCCTGACCCAGGGATCAAACCTGTGTCTGCTGCACTGCAGGCAGATTCTTTACCAACTGAGCTATGAGGGAAGCCCCCTTCTAGGGCAGAGTCAGCTAATAAACACTGTCTCTTTCTCATGATCATACATCCAGTGAAACCTGAGGAGCTGTGCAATTATCCATTAGATGTATCAGTTCTCATGATCTGTGTGAGAAGACTGAAAGTGGAGTAAAAGTAGAAATGATTCCATTTTTTTCCATTTTGGATTCTAAAACTCAGTGGATTCTTGAACTTTACTCCACTCTCTATGGCAGTCTAGGCCACGTAAACACCTAGAGCTTTATTCTCACTGTGGTGAAGACAGGCAATCAATTTTTAGGGCACTGGTATTTTAAAACATCTAGTTCACCAATTTTTGGCCAGCATGAGCTTTGCAATATTGAACTGTCGTTTCATTATGGTTTAATAGGTGTAATATTGAATAGTGANGGACATGGGTTCAATCCCTCTTCCGGGAAGATCCCACATGCCACAGGGCAACTAAGCCCCTGTGCCACAACTACTGAAGCTAGTGCACCTAGAGCCTGTGCTCCGCAGTAAGAGAAGCCTGTGCACCATAGTGAGGAGGAGCCCCCACTTGCCACAGTTAGAGATGAGCCCACGCAAAGCAAAGAAGACCCAACACAGCCAAAAATAAAAACAATCAATTTAAAGAAAGAGCTCAGTGACACAGGTAAAACCATAGAACAGCTCAAGAGTTCTGAACCGGGGCCTCAGCACTTAACGAGAATTCGCTGCATTCTCTATGCTAAACCTTTACGTGTTTATCATCTCGTTTGCCAGGTCTCCTGCGTTACAGGTGGATTCTCTACCAACTGAGCTATGAGGTAAGCCCTGTCTCATTTACACAACAAACCCAAAATATAATTCTTATTTTCTCTCTTTTAAAGATGATAAACTAAGGCCTGGTGAGACTAAGCAACTTCCCCAAGGTCTTAGGGATAGAAAGGAGTAAAGCACAGAATTAGGTCTAGGAAATTGTGTGTTATGTTTTGTGTATAAGTTGCTCAGTCATATCTGACTCTTTGCAACCCCATGGACTGTAGCCTGACAGGCTCCTCTGTCCATGGAATTCTCCTGGAAAGAATACAGGAGTGGGTAGCCACTTCCTTCTTCAGGGGGTCTTCCTGACCTAGGAATCAAACCCGGGTCTCCTGCATTGCAGGCAGATTCTTTACCATCTGAGCCACTAGGGAGGCCCACCGGGAATGTGGGTAGTCTGACTCTAAAATACGTGTGCTGAACCACTTCTTATACAGTGTATATTTGAAAATATTTTCCTGGTCTCTGAGACTGTATCAACCAATAGGGAAGAAAACAGTGAAACCATCAACCAGCATTTTCAATAGGTGGTACTGAATGAATGAGCTGGGGGGAAGTACAACATGGCAGCGAGGAAGGAGAGAAAGAGATATCCCATGATGGCTAATAGAGACAGCAGGGCATCAGGCATCTGACATGTGGAATGGTGGTAAACAGGTTAAGTAGTAGCAGATCATCAATGTCCAGCATGCCGATCTAAGGTGGTCACATGCTAACTGCAGTTATCCTGGCTTCTTTGTCCTGCCTGGAGTCTCAGTATGTACTTATTAGCTGTCTGACTTAATCATCTACTTGGCTTGGGTCATGGTGTCTGGTCACCTTGCCAGGGATCAGCATTGAAAAGATATTCTAGGACAGAAGTAGCAGTGTTAGTTGCTCATTTGTGCCCAACTCTTTGTGACCCCATAGACTGCAGCCCACCAGGCTCCTCTGTCCATGGGATTTTCCAGGCAAGGATACTGGAGTGAGTTGCCATTTCCTTCTCCAAGGAATCTTCCTGACCCAGGGATCAAACCTGTGTCTGCTGCACTGCAGGCAGATTCTTTACCAACTGAGCTATGAGGGAAGCCCCCTTCTAGGGCAGAGTCAGCTAATAAACACTGTCTCTTTCTCATGATCATACATCCAGTGAAACCTGAGGAGCTGTGCAATTATCCATTAGATGTATCAGTTCTCATGATCTGTGTGAGAAGACTGAAAGTGGAGTAAAAGTAGAAATGATTCCATTTTTTTCCATTTTGGATTCTAAAACTCAGTGGATTCTTGAACTTTACTCCACTCTCTATGGCAGTCTAGGCCACGTAAACACCTGGAGCTTTATTCTCACTGTGGTGAAGACAGGCAATCAATTTTTAGGGCACTGGTATTTTAAAACATCTAGTTCACCAATTTTTGGCCAGCATGAGCTTTGCAATATTGAACTGTCGTTTCATTATGGTTTAATAGGTGTAATATTGAATAGTGAGCTAGCATATAAATGGAGCATACATTTTCTTTGTGATTTGGAATCAGAGTGACTTTGAGTTTTGTACCACCAATTTTAGAAAAACCAAGGGGACCAGAGATAGACCGTTTATAGAGATTATATTGTTAAGGAAAAAATTATTCATGACACTTTTTAAAAGAATGATAAAGAAAACTTTCTTGAAGAGAAGCTACTTAATACAATGAAATTTTGTGTTAGGGGAGAGAGATTGGGTTTAACTCCAAATACAATAAGGCCAAGGAGCCAGGGTAGGAGAAGAGCCAGTGGGTGGGGAATTACTAAGAGGAAACACCACAGGTAAGGGAGGATTCTGATTAACCTGACCTAACAAGATGCTTGCTAAAGGCAGGCCAGAATGATCAGATATGCTGATCAGGATGATCTGGGGGTTGGTGGAGGATAAGAAACTTGATCAGAAATCGAAGGTGACCAGACATCAAGTGTGGGGATCTCTGGTAAAGGTGAGTTAGCAGGATTCTTATTAGAAATGGACTCTAAAAGGAATAACATTTTTTCAAGTCGAGGCATGGACAGTGATCTGAAAATCTGGAGAGCCAACCTCTAGTCTGGATCTCATTGATGTGGGACAAGTGGATGCATTGCTTTGCCTTTCACATTTGAAAATGCATGTAGAATGTTCTCTCGACTCAAATTCATCATCTCTTTTCATTCTCTTCCCAAATTTGTAAATATTTAGAATAGGCACACTATGAGTAAAAAGTAGGACTCTTTAGGGAGTTCCTGCAATGAGCCAAACAGGTTCATTGAGAGAAAACTGAGCAGGAGACCAAAGCAGAGAAGGAGCCGACAGTAGTCAGAAGGCAGGAAAAGTGAGGTGCTGATGTTGCCCACCTCTGCCTGCCTTTTCTTGGCACAGAAAAAGAGCTTCATGGAGGGAAGGGAACGCTGACTTACTGGAAGGCGCATGCACGAGTGCTCAGTTGCTCAGTCCTTTCCAACTCTTTGCAACCCCATGGACTGCAGCCCACCAGGCTCCTCTGTATTTTTCAAGCAAGGATACTGCAGGGGGCTGTCATTTACTTATGTACAGAGGCAAAAAAAAATCACAATGAAAATCTAATGAAAGTTTACAAGGGGTTTTTGACTGCTTTCTCCATGAAGGTCTTAGATACAAGGGGAAAGTCAACATTGTCTTATCATAGCACTAGACAATCAAATCTGCATTTTAAAAATGGCAATGTCCACACACATGCCAGTGATCCTCAGGCATAGGCTTTGAGTTTTCTGAGCTACTACCAGAAATTATGATTTAGCAAGTCCAGAATGGGAGGCAGATTTTCTTTAACACATGATGTTGTCCATGGACTGTATTGAGAGAAGCACTGTCTATGCAAAATGTCCAAGTAAGGAGTTGGGAGACCGGGAGTTCAACTCTTTCACTGGTTCCCCATAAACCAGTGATGATCAGACTCATCACTTTGCTCTGTGCCTCTGTTTCCTCATTTATAAAGTGAGGACATTAAACTAGATAATTCCTGGAAGACTATAGTTCATAATTTTACATAGAGGACATATAAGTGCCCATAAAAGACAAAAATACTGACATGTAAATTTAAATAAAATGCTCTCACCGCTCTCAGCAAATCATTCAACTGGTTGGTACTTGAGGTTCAGTCCATAACTGAAGAACTGGATTAGACTGGATTATCTCTACAGCCATGGTGCTAATTTTCTCAAAGGACCATTTTGTTCCTGGAAAGAAGAGGACACACACTTCAAAGCCTTTTTTTGGGGGGAGGGGGGTGCAGTAAACTATCTTTGGATGCCAATTATTAGGCAATACAAATAAACACACCCATGGAGGTTGTGCAGTGGGAACTTTAATTATTAACTCATAGGGAATGGGTTCAAGAGATCCATTTGATGACATTCAGATTCTCGGCACAAAAGGAGATTGATGTTAGCTTTTGAATTGGGTTATTACACCATGTTCTTTCTTTGGATAAAATTCCAGGAAAAAAAAAAAAAAAAACAAACTCCAAACACCAAAACTACTGTGAAGATTTTCTAGATATTCTTGATACAAGCCAATAAAATCTGGATATGGTTTATTAGGAATAAAATGGTGCTGGAAGAAGACTTTGTGGATTTGCTACATGACACTGCAGTGAAATATCTTGTCCCAAACTTATGGATTAGAGACTGTGAAACTTTGTTACTTTGAGTCTCTGTTTCCTCATCCATAAATAAAGGGGGAGTGTCATATACTACATATTAACATTGTGAGGAGTAAATGAGACATATTTGTAAGTAGGAAAGTTAAACAAACAAAAAGGAACTAAGAGCTCTGAAAACAGAATTGCTATCGTCATCGCTACTGTCCTTAAAACTGAGTTACTCATCTTTGGCTCATTCTATCAAGTTCCTGGTGCCATCTTGTCATCTGAGTACTTCATCACTCACCCACGAGCCAGACTTCCTCTGCTCTGTTGCTTCCACCCTATTGCTTTCTCAGGCCCCCTACTTCCCCTCATTCACATCGCTCTCTTCTCCTTTTCCTGCAATTGTAGACTGAGACATCCTTGAAGGCAGGAGATTTATTCATGAAATTGAGTAGCATCCTCCTGCCTGAAATTTGGGAAAGGAGAAAGGAATGAATGGTTGGATGGTATCACCAACTTGACAGACATGAATTTGAGCAAGCTCTGGGAGTTGGTGACGGACAAGGAAGCCTGGCGTGCTGCAGTCCATGGGGTCGCAAAGAGTTGGACACGACTGAGTGACTGAACTGAACTGAAAGGAATGAGTGGATGATACCTATTCTTAGAAAGATACTGAACTTGATCTTCATTTCTCGACTTTCCATTCTTCCCCAAGTTGTGCCCTACATGATAATTCTTTCTGGTCACCCAAACAAGACTTTTCATTATTTTAGGATCCTCTAGTGCTTTTGAATTTCCTATAGTGCTTTTGAGGTCTTTTGAATTTCCTCCCTGAGTTTTCCCGACCACCTTCCCTTTTCTGTGTCCCTCACATTGGGCTTCCTTTGTCACCTGAGGCCCACCAGGTAACTCACCTGCAATCAGTTACATTCCTCAGCCCCAAGATATCAAGGATAGGGAGGAGAAAGGGGATTCCTACCTCTTTTTCCCAGCCTGAGGCACACATGGGTCCCAAGGCTTAATCTTTTCTTTTTTCTTCTCTCTCCTGTTAGTCTCACAATCTGAAATCTTATCAAACCCCAGGCTTCCATACCATTGTCTCTCTAATAACTATTAACTTCCCTTTCTAGCATTTATTTCTGTTTCCCAACTCCTCGATTTCTTGAAAGTATGCTTCATTAATTTGTATCCCCCAACTCTATGACTTACTTGCAGTGAGGTCTGAGACAGTTCATCTTGTCTGAGCCACGTTCCCATCTGTAAGATGGGAATGAGAGTGATAGCTGTGTAATGTGGTTTTTTTTTTTTTTAAGGGTTTATCACAGTTGATCTTTCACTGTCACTATCACTCTTTTGATCTTACAGATGAGAGAACTGGGGTTCAGAGAGCTGAACTGACTTGTCCCAAGTCACACAGCTAATCCTTGTGAGATAGGATTCACTCCCAGGGACACCTATCCCATGTTACTTTTTAGTTGAGTTTTCAGATGTATGGTATGAAAAATAATTTGGGAAACATCTAGCTCAGTGCCAGAAACATAGCAGGTCCTAATTAATAGGGGATGGAAGGTCAAATGCAGACTTGCAAAACTGGACAGAACAAAAAGACACAATGTCTAGATCATATTTCTCCAGCTCTTCCTCTCCGAGCCCACTGCTATCTCTCTCTCTGTCCAGAAGAAAGGGCAGTCCTGGTGCCACAATTCAGCAGCCCCAGAGTTCAGCGGGGAACAAAGCTAACATGAAACAGAGGTGTTTTTGCTCCTTGAAGTCTGACTCTCATCCCAGAATCAGTGAACTGCCTGATTCCTTCCCCTCATCTCACATCACACCTCAATCTGCTGTTGATTGGATCTAGATGAAGCACCCTTTCTAAGGAGCAGGATCAATTTAGCCGATTTATCTGATTTAGATGCTGCTGAGATTAGTTCCTTGAAGCCCAGGATTAGCAAAGGGCAAACGTCTTTATGTGAATTTGTAGTTAATTAAACTGCTCCTGGTTTGATTAGTAAAATTCTCCCCCTGGTTGCCAGACACTGGTGTGAGCAAAAAAGTGACCCCTGAAGTTGGGCAGCCATGGTTAAATCTTGCCATCAGGCCAAAAGAGTGGCTCCTGGGAAAGCGAAGGTGTTTTTTTTTTTTTTTTTTTTCCCTTCAATAGAAATGGATTTCAAATATAATTTACTGTTTCTACCTGGCGAAAGGGCATTTCTCCCCATGAATCCATCGGATGCTGAGATGAGTGCCATTTCTTTCCAGAAGGCCATGTTTCCAAATTAACTTGTTCAGATGCTAAGCAGAGAAGCAGCCGGGCTGCTAAGAAGAACAATTACTTTCCCTGGGGTNTACTGTTTCTACCTGGCGAAAGGGCATTTCTCCCCATGAATCCATCGGATGCTGAGATGAGTGCCATTTCTTTCCAGAAGGCCATGTTTCCAAATTAACTTGTTCAGATGCTAAGCAGAGAAGCAGCCGGGCTGCTAAGAAGAACAATTACTTTCCCTGGGGTTGCCTATACGCTGGTTTGTTCAGCTTTCTTTATGTTCCAAACCTTGGCTGGCTCTGGAATGGTGGTTCAATACTGTGGGGGCTCTGAGTTTTTATTTCAGCCCAACTGGTGAAATGAAAAATGAGAGCCTGGCGAGAACCTTGTCGTGTGCCAGATTTGTGTAACCTGCCTTGGGGGCCTCTCAGGCAGACACTGTGTGCCTCTCAGGCAGACACATATGCACACACAGAGCACATCTTGCTCAACATCAGTGCAGCCCTGGATTGTAAGGGACAGTGCCTTTGGACGAAAGGCCATTTCAGCTCTGGTTACAGCTTCCACCTGTCCAGCACTGGCAGGCAGGCTCCGCAAGAGGACTGGACCAGCCTCCATGCTCTTCTCTGGTGAAGGAGCAGCTCAAGGTAGAGGCTGACAAGGACAGGGGGTGGTGGTGTGGCCCCTGTGTGCCTGCTCCATACTGTTGCTGTCAAGCTCCCGGCCCCCGAAGTGCTGCCTCTTTACGGCGTGCTGTTGATGCCAGTTCACTCTCAGGGGATGCAGGACAAAGGCGCATGCTGGATCTTCACATTTTTGAATGAGGATAATCAATCTTACTCTGTGTATAGAATGAAGCCAATGTTGGGGAAGAGCAATAAACCCTACCAGCTGCTCAGGGGCATTGGAAGGCAAAGGGGAAGGGGGGTCTGGGGGCTTTTTTTTTTTCCCTTCCCCAAACCTGTGGGAACAGATTCTAGAGTAGATTACTACACAAAGAGGGAGTGAGAGGAGAAAACATATTGGTATAGAATGGAGTGGAATGGTCTATTTTCTAAGAAAGATAACTGTCATGAAAAAAATCAAAATCAAGCTATGTGTGTTTAAGAACCACAGAAAGTTTTTCACAAACAAGTCATCTCTATGACAGGACCTAGGTAACAATCCCAGAGTCTGTAAGATCTCAGTTATGCAGCCAGGTAAGGTGAATCCCAGGGACAGGGGAGCCTGGTGGGCTGCCATCTAGGGGGTTGCCCAGAGTCAAACACAACTGAAGTGACTTAGCAGAAGGTGATTTTGGGAAAGGAGAACTTAACTGGGGACAAGAATATGTAGAAAGTGTTTAAAATATTTTTCTGAAAATTTAGGACAAGTAATGGTGACTGCTGCTGGTAGCATCATTTATTATTGTTTTTGACATCTCCCACCATTTCTACTGTGCTTTCCTAAGAACATCGTTGGTTCCAAAATATTAACAACAGGTTTGTAATAAAATAAATAGTAGAAACATTGAATGAGATGAAGCCAAGTCAGTTTCTTCATGATCTTTTCAAGCCTTTCATATATTGATGCACATGAGAAAATTTCAAGGATGGAGAAGGTTGGTGGGCTACAGTCCATTGGGCCATAAACAGTTGGACACAGCTGAGCAACTGAGCATGAATGCAGAATCTCCAAGAGAGATGGTGCTAGTCCTTTAAACATGTATTTAACTATGGAAGGTTTTACTTGATGAGACCTCACAGAACCAACATTTGGCAGAACTTGCTTTGGAACACACTCATGTGAAGGCTATTTCCCCTGGAATTATTTCAAAAGGACACATCTCCAAGTCAGCCTTCACAATGCTTGGAGGGTCATAAGATTCTCCAATTTGGAGGTCTTAAGACCAAATCCTGAAAGATGATGCTGTGAAAGTNTATCTTTCTCTGTGTATAGTAATCAACACAAACTATATTTGCATTTTTTAAATCAAAAGGCCATCATACTTCACATACTGTTTTGTAACCTGTTTTTTTTTTGTTGTTCTTAAACCACACATCATAAATATCTTAAAATGTTAATGAACAATTCCATAACATCTTTTAATGACTGCAAACTGTAGTTTACCAGTTTATTCAACCAATCTGCATTTTGTTGAATATTTGTGTGGTTTCTACTTTTTCACAATTATATATCAATGCATACATGCTCAGTTGCTAAGTCATGTCTAACTTTTTGTGACTCCATGGACTGTAGCCCATCAGGCTCCTCTGTCCATGGGATTTCCCAAGCAAGAATACTAGAGTGGGTTCCCATTCCCTCCTCCATGGAATCTTCTGGACCCAGGGATCAAACTTACATCTCCTGCATTATTGGCATGTAGATTCTTCACCCCTGGGCCACCTGGGAAGCCCAATATATATCAATACAATATTGCAATAAATATATTTGTGTTTATACTAATCGTTCTTTTCAGATAAATTCCTAAAATGGAATTTTTAGATCAGAAGATGTGGACATTTTAAATGTATAACGCCAAATTATACATGGCGTTATATATGAAGATGGCTGACCCTTGGCCATCTTCAGACGGGATGCCCCAGTTTAATCTTCTGCCAACAATGTATGAGAGTGCCTTGTTCACTCTACCCATGGCACTGCTGGTTATTGTTCCATTTTTATGTTGGTCAGTTTCATATACAAAAAAATTAATTTAGCCTATCCTTTTCAAAACAACAGAGCTGATTCTGGATCACAACATCTCTGTGAACAGCCATGATTGCCTCTATCTTTTCTCATAGTGCCTCTTTGAAATTGATGAAGATCTATAAGTTACCTGATTGGAACCAGAGAATTCAGAACTCTAAGAAGTACCTATTCTTAGAAATAATTTTAAATGTGTGAAGGATGGTACACATGATTAAAAATGATTCAGGAAAGTGGTTGGATGGCATCACCAACTCAATGGACATGAATTTGAGCAAACTCTGGGAGATAGTGAAGGACAGGGAAGCTTGGCATTGTGCAGTCCACAGGGTTGCAAACAGTCGGACACAATTGAGTGACTGAATAACAACAACAAAGGAAAAATACCGCCTCCTCTGGGTGTCCAACATCCAATACTAACGCTCAGAGCATCACCCTGATTGCTTTTCTGGATAATCCCCCACTGTGTGTGCGTTTTGGGAGGAGACATTGCCTGCTTCCACTGTTGGACCTGAAGAGAATACAGCTGCACAACCCCATAAGTAGGTCATATGACCACCCTCGATCGATCAGATATGCTTTTCTAGGATTTTGACTGTTGAGGGAAAAAAACACAGTAGATGATGTCGATTATACATCTTGAGCAGCAGAAATGTACTTCTTATAGATTAGTCTCCTAGAGTTCTTACTCATTCTAAGCCTGGTCCTCCAAAGAGGCCTCCATATCCTTCCAAAATACTCCCTTCTGCTTAGGTTGCCCAATTATTTTCTGTGGCTTGCAACCAAGAATTCTGACTACATACAAGTGAATAATGTGATTTTTTTCAAAGTTGTGGATACTAAGTAATTTTTCTTCCACCCTAAAAATTATATCACTCCCTTTAAAATCTTTTTTTTTTTTGGTATCATAAGGAATGTATGTTAAAGCTCAATTCTCAAACATGATACATGTGGAAGACTTTTCTTGTTGTCTTGCAGGATGAAAGCTGATACCTACACCTACACATACTTTGCCTGGCCCATTGCAAAATAAGAAAATTGTGTTCTCTACCTCCCTGGAATCTCAGTTTTCATTAAGGGACTTACCTTATTTACTTCAAATATGTCTTGAGAATAGAAAAATACCGTGGGACTTTCCTCAGGCTTGCTAAGGTGACTGCATATAGCCACAAATCTTTGCAAATATAACAGACTTGGTATTCAGAGCCAAGATTGTCCACAAACGCGCTCTTTTCTCTTTTGTCTTCTTCTCTTCTTCTGATTTGTTTTTTCTGTTAACAGGATGAATCCAAAGTAACTTATTGCAAATCATTCAAGTCAAGCCCCCAAAATACATATCCTATGTTTGTTAGCCAGGAGTCCCCCAACAAATATATATTACCCAAGTTTATATATTCTTTCTATCAAGAAGATAGGGAGATTTCATGGCACAGTGGTAAAGAACCTGCCTGCAATGCAGGAAACTCAGGCGTGATCCCTGGTTCGGAAAGATCACCTGGAGAAGGAAACAGCAACCCACCCCAATATTCTCGCCTGGAGAATTCCATGGACAGAGGAGCCTGGTGGGCTACAGTCCATGGGGTCACAAAGATTCGGACACGACTGAGCTACTAACACTGACTGACCAAGAAGATAATAATGATGATGAGCATAGCAGCAATTAAATACTAAGTAGTTATTAAGCACTTAAATGTGAAGTATTGCCATGTTCATATGAGTTCATTTGATCCTCACAATAATCCTGTGATAATAATAATGATGATGATGATGATTAGTAGTAGTATTTTTATTATTATACTATTATTATTCCATATTTTGCAGACAGGAAAAATGAAACTAAAGGTATAAAATCCTAGCTCAATATATACAAGTAGTAAATGGCAACGCTAATACCTAGACCATCTGATTCTTAACAAGTATGTGTTTTGTTTGTGTTTCAGAAGCTGCAGTTATCTCGAAATCTCTCCCAACATTTCTGTCATTTCATCTGATGAATTCTTCAAAGGCCTTTTCTCCTATTAGAGGAAGACTCTGCAGACATTTGGACATGCAAGCCTTTAAAGGTACTTGCTGCTAATCTTGTGGTGAGTTTTCACTCCTCTCAGATAAACCAGCTGGCGTTGTGTGCATCTGGGGTGTTACATAGACACGGTCGGCCACCAGGGGCAGGTTTCTGCCACTTGTTGGAGAGCAGACATTGGGTTCTTGGTGTCTGAGGTGGTTCCTTCCTGACTCCTCAGGCCTGAGAAGGCCTGGACGTGATGGAGGAAGGAGTGACAGAGGCCAGGAATGCCGCTGAACAGGACAAAGACAGCCCCTCCTCCTCCAGATCCTCTGCTTTATTTTGCTCTTGTAAATTGCATCCACTTCTACCCAGTAATTTTCCAATACTGCATCTCAAACCCGCCATTTGGTGAGCATTGAACTACCAGTGTCTCTTTTCATGGGTCAAGGCGTTGAAACTGCTGTTGCTGGCTTGGAAAAGAGGACACCCCACAGGGTCTACTATTTGCTGAAATACTTTCACATTTTCCCCCTCTCTTTTTTTTTAATCCCCTGGGGTGAAAACTTGCAGACAATAACCTTGTCGCCTGTCACGTTCCAGTATAAAATGTGCTTCTTGCAGACAGATATTCTTGAACCAACCCAAGCCTCTAACCCTGCCCTCTTTCACATTGTCATGTTCTGAGCTGGGAGGTTCCCTCACAATGCAGTTTTGTACATGAAATGGAATCACTTATGTTTTCACTTGAAATTTCAGTGGCTTGTGCTTAAAGTTTTGACTTGAACACACTAAGTGAACTTGGTTAAAATATATACGTACATATAAAATATATGTTTTTACTCTTAGTTGTTACAGAAGGAAAAAAAGTGGTTTCTGCACATGTTAAGTGTAAAATGTCCTGAGCATGACATTAAGCCCTTTCTGAAATATAGAGACAGACAAATGCACATGAAGGTTTAGCTATCCTCTAAATTATGTTTTCCTTTCTGGTTTCTCCTGTCACTGAATGCAAACTGTCAGTTCATAGCTTGGTTCAGAGAGATGGGCAAAATGAAACTTTTAGAAATAAAAGATATTTCTTTCATTCTTTTACTCTTTGATATGCCAGAGTTTTAGACTGTGGTCAACCCCTCAATGAAAATACATCTAACAAGTTTGGTTATTTAGATGCAGTGAACACTTGCAAGAAAAATAAACCAGATACTTTTTACTGGATTTAAGTTTGCCAAACACATTCCAACTTGGCTCTCTGAATTATCTGAGGCTTAAAATTGGTTTTGTTGGAATGTTTTCCAGTGATTTTATGTCAGGGGAAGGAACTCATGAGGAGAAATAAAGAATTGGCATTGTTCATCTCAGATAGAGTTCATTTGGGAGAAAATGACTGTAAAATCTACTTTTTTATACCAAATTATGACTTTTTACCAATCTCATTAATTTCAGTTAAAACAATAAGAACAACAAGATAACAACAAGTAAATAACTACAGAAGCAAAGCTCGTCTCTCGAGCTTTGTAATCATGTTCTTTAATCCATTCTTTTCCTTTCTAGTTCAAGTTACGTATTTGGAAACAATGTCATATGAAGGAAAAATGGAAATTGAAGAGATGACTAATTAGACATTTAAAAATATCTAGAATTCTTATTTTAGCATTCATTCTATTTTAATGTTTGGAGTCACAATGTTCATTTATTTTTTTCTCAACATTTTATTGTGGACATTTTCAAAATTCGGACAAGATAAAAGAATTATCCGGTGGAGACCCATGTACCCACCACCAAGATTTTACAATTAGCATTTGTCTTTGTTTCAGTATAAAGCAGTCCATTTTTCTATCCTTCTATCTAGCCATCAGTCCATTTTATTTTTGGACATATTTCAATGTAAGCTGTGGACTTCAAGAGATTCCCCCCCAAAACACTTCAGCCAGCATGCCACCAATTAGAGTTCAGTTTTTGTTTGCCGACTAGTTGATTTTAAACATGCTTTATTTTTGCCCTATGTTTTGAAGCTCTCTACTGACATTATGCCTTTTCCAGAGTTTCCTNGCATGAAATTTTCCCTTGGTATCTCTCATTGTCTTGAATAGATCTCTTGTCTTTCCCAGTCTACTGTTTTCCTCGATTTCTTTGCACTGATCACTGAAGAAGGCTTTCTTATCTCTCCTTGCTATTCTTTGGAACTTTGCATTCAAATGGGTATATCTTTCCTTTTCTCTTTTGCTTTTCACTTCTCTTCTTTTCAGAGTTCTTTGCAATGCAGGAGACCAAGGTTCAATTCCTGGTTTGGGAAGTTCCCTGGAGAAGGGATAGGCTACCCACTCCAGCATTCTTGGGCTTCCTTGGTGGCTCAGATGGTAAAGAATCTGCCTGCAGTGTGGGAGACCTGGGTTCGATCCCTGGGTTGGGAAGATCTGCTGGATAAAGGCATGACAACCCACTCTAGCATTCTTGCTGGAAAATCCCATGGACAGAGAAGCCTGGGGTCTTCAGTCCATGGGGTCACACAGAATTGGACATGACTGAGAAACTAAGTCCAGCACAGCACCATAGGTAGAAATACATGTGTATATATCTTAGGGTTTCTTGACTTTGGCATTACTGACATTTGACCCAGATCATTCTTTGTTGAGGTGAGGGCTGCCCTGTGCATTATTGGGTATTTAGCAGCATTCCTGGCCCCACCCACTAGATGTTACTATTTCTCCCCTTTCAGTTGTGATAAATAAAAAATATCTTCCAGGCATTTCCAAGTGGGGAGGCAAGATTGCCCTTATGAGATCTCTGACTCTGTCTCTCTCCTTCCCTCTCTTGCTGTATACACATGCTCTTACATGTACATGCATACTTGCATATTCATACATACGTAGGTGTGTATACAATTACACACTACATTCACACACACACACGCATACTCACATTTTCATTCAAGATGTTTTTCTGTGGAAACAATATACTTCTATATATCACAAATTAGATTTTGCTATGCACATTGTCTTGTAGCCCATTTTTGTTTAACTATCAGTACCTAAATAATAATATTCTAGACATTTTGCATTAATGTTGCATTTTATTCTTATACCATATTTGCCTAACCATTGCTCTATTTTTGCCCACTTAGATTTTTCCAAATGTTTTCCTAATGTAAGTAACTCTTGCAATGAATATTCTTATGTATAAATTTCAATGGAGGGAGGTTTATTTCTGATAAACTCTGATAAAATCCTTTGGGCTGATGACCTTTCTAGATTTTTCTCCTGAAAATAATCAAATAATCAAGTAATGCTCCTCTCAACTCTGTATGACAGTGCTTATCTCTCATATCATCATTCACAGTTGGCATTAGCAATATTTGAAATCTCTGCCAGTGTGACAGGTAAACGAATAGTTTCACACTGTTAATTTGAATTTTTTGATTATTAGTGAGATTGAACATCTGTTTGCATATATTAGCAGTTTGCATTTCTTGGTTTGGGAATTGTAGTTCATGTTCTTGTTTTTATTCGACTGTTTACTTCTTTAAAAATTGATTTATAAGAATTTGTTGGATGGTATATATAATAATCCATAATATTCTTATATGCAATAAATAATTTCTCAGTTTCTTATTTGTCTTTTAGTTTCAATTTTCATTGCTGTACAAGAATTGTTTTCATTCCTTGAAGTCATTTAAAGATTCTTTAAAATCATTTATAACATTCGTAAGTAATCTGTTGGGCATTTTATTGAAATCACAGCCTTCACTGATTATTGATAAAGTCATACGGTTTCAAGACGATACTTCAAATTTAACATTAATTTTGAAAGGACAATATTTTGCCATTTTAAAACAAGGAATGTTGTGTGCCCTTCCATATATTTGTATCTCCTTTTATGTCTCTCAATAAGTTTAAGAATATATTTTTACACAGATAAAAAACTTGTAAGTTTATTTTTGGTTATTTCACATTTGGTATTTCTTATGAAAGGAATCTTCTTTCAGGAAAAGTACCTGTTTTATGGGAAACTAGTAAGAGATAGTGTTTTTGAACACATTTCTTAGCCCTTTTTCTCTTACTCTATTTTTCCAGTTAATATAGTGAAGTTTTCTAGCACAACTATAAATGGCAATAAGCTTGCATCTTTATTTCTAGTGTTGAGCCTGCCTTCTAGTTCTTGAGCCATTACACTGATTCTGACTTCCAGAAATATGTTAATAATAGCTCTTATAATGGACATTGTTCCTGATATTAATAGATCTGAAACTAACATTAACCACTGGGTATGATTACCATGGCTTTTCAGATAGATAACTTTATTATATTAAAAAGTTACCCATTCCTAGTTACACTGCAAGCTTTTCTAGATCATTTTAAATCAAGAGTGGGCATTCATCTTTTTGGGGTTCTTTCTAGAGAGGACACAGAAAAGGTCAGAGCAGTGGACCTTCCTAGCAGCTGGTTGTCATGGCACTATTCTTTTCTGCTTTCAATAAGCCAGCCATCTCTAGGAGGTTTGTCATATCAGAACCTACCTTGTATTTTTATCCAGAGTCCTGAGGCAGATACAGGCAGCAGTGCAGCCTAGACTTCTTCCATGTGCTGCTACCTTCCACATGATCTTTCACACACCATTTCTGGCCAACATCTGTCAATGTTCCTGGAATAGTGATGACATTCTTCTATAGAATTAACTAGAGACATTCTTCATTTAGTTTTCAAATCTCCCCCACCTTTATTTCTATATTGTGGAGGTGGTTTCAGTGGGGGTTAGGAACAGTGAAAATGATCACTTTTGAGCACATTGCCATCTGATCCAGAGATCCTCATCAGTTGTCACCAGTCTGTTAATGACAATTGGCCATCCACTTCCAGTACAAAAACCATGCTTTTTGATATACAATATGGAAGCAAGTGAAAGAGGAATTCAGCTTTCTCTGTCATCTATTAGTCTTTCACCAAGCAATGGGTATCAGTTTTTTTTTGAATATCCAGTTAATTTTCTTTGCTTCCATTCTTTTTTAAATTAAATAATTTATTTTTATTTATTTGACTGCATCAGGTCTTAGTTGTGGTGTTCAGGCTTAGTTGCTCCGAGGCATGTGGTATCTTTGTTCCCTGACTAGGGATCAAAGCCAAGTACCCTGCATTGCAAGGCAGAATTCTTAGCCACCGAAATACCAGGGAAATCCCAACATTGCTTCTATTCTTGATAGATAGTCTTTCTATCATGGCTGAAAGAGTAGGAGTTCCTACCACTGGAAGGTATGTACCTTGACTTCAAATAAAGCAGACAGATTGTCACTTACCTTGAAGTACTGCCTGACCCAATATTTGTAAAAGTGTTTTGCATACCTGAGAGGAGCTCTGCCCAGTAGGCATATAAAGTGAGCCACAAATGGTAAACATGAGTATAATTTTATTTTTTTTAATATTTTTTATTGTTTTTTTAATTAATTAATTAATTTTTTTACTTTATTCTACTTTACAATACTGCATTGGTTTTACCATACATCGACATGAATCTACCACAGGTGTACATGAGCTCTCAATCCTGAATCCCTCTCCCACCTCCCACCCCACACTGTCTCTCTGGATAATCCCCGTGCACCAGCCCCAAGCATCTTGCATCCTGCTTCGAACATAGACTGGCACCTCGTTTCTTACATGATAGTATACACGCTTCAATGCCATTCTCCCAAATCATCCCATCCTCTCCCTCTCCCTCAGAGGCCAAAAGTCCATTCTATACATCTGTGTCTCTTTTGTTGTCTCACATACAGGGTCATCATTACTATCTTTTAAATTTTCAATTATTATTTCAAAAATTGAAAAGAAGCAAATTAAATTAATTTTAATACTGTTTTCATACACTTACTTTGTTTATCCAATATATTATCATTTCAGCATGTAATCAGTGTGAAATTTTTTTCAAAGTGATATTTTAACTTTTTGCTATTATCCTAAATCTTTAATTTCCTTTGTGCATGCATGTTCAGTGCTCAGTCATGTCCAGCTCTTTGTGACCCCATGAATTGTAGCCTGTCAGGATCTTCTGTCCATGGAGTTTTCCAGGCTAACATATTGGAGTGGGTTGCCATTTCCTTCCCCAGAGGATCTTCATCTTCTGGATCCAGGGATCAAACCCACATCTCCTGTGTCCCCTGCATTGCGGATGGATTCTGTATGTGGATTCTGTATGTGGCTCAATGGTACAGTGATAAATTCCTTCAGGATATCTCAACTCAGGTCAACCATTTTTCAAATGCCCAATAGCCACATGTGGTGAATGATTACCATATCAGGAAATAGTTCCAGTACATTAAACAAGATAACATTTTTAAAGTTTTTCAATTCAGTTCACTTCAGTTCAGTCACTCAGTCGGGTCAGACACTTTGTGACCCCATGGACTGCAGCACGCCAGGCTTCTCTGCCCTTCACCAACACCCAGGGCTTACTCAAACTCATGTCCATTGAGTTGGTGATGCCATCCAATTATCTCATCCTCTGTCATCCCCTTCTCCTTCTGCCTGCAATCTTTCCCAGCATTGGGTTCTTTTCAAATGAATCAGTTCTTTGCATCTGGTGGCCAAAGTATTGGAGTTTCAGCTTCAGCATCAGTCCTTCCAATAAATATTCAGGACTGATTTACTTTAGGACTGACTGGTGGATCTCCTTGCAGTCCAAGGGACTCTCAAGAGTCTTCTCCAACACCACAGTTCAAAAACATCAATTCTTCAGTGCTCAGCTTTATTTCTAGTCCAACTCTCACATCCATATATGACTACTGGAAAAATGATAGCTTTGACTAGATAGACCTTTGTTGGCAAGTAAAATCTCTGCCTTTTTAATATGCTGTCTAGGTTGGTCATGGCTTTCCTTCCAAGGAGTAAGTGTCTTTTAATTTCATGGCTTCAGTCACCAGATATTTTGAAGACCTGAAAAACAAAGTCTCTCACTGTTTCCACTGTTTTCTCATCTATTTGCCATGAAGTGATGGGACCAGATGCCATGATCTTAGTTTTCTGAATGCTGAGCTTTAAGCCAACTTTTTCACTCTCCTCTTTCACTTTCATCAAGAAGTTTTTTAGTTATTCTTCACTTTCTGCCATAATGGTAGTGTCATTTGCATATCTGAGATTATTGATATTTCTCCCAGCAATCTTGATTCCAGCTTGTGCTTCTTCCAGCCTGGCATTTTCCATGATATACTGTGCATATAAGTTAAATGAGCATGGTGACAATATACAGCCTTGAAGTACTCCTTACTCTATTTTGGAGCCAGTCTGTTGTTCCATGTCCGGTTCTAACTGTTGTTTCTTGACCTGCATATAGGTTTCTCAAGAGGCAGGTCAGGTGGTCTGGTATTCCCATCTCTTGAGGAATTTTCCACAGTTTGTCGTGATCCATACAGTCAAAGGCTTTGGTGTAATCAATAAAGCAGAAGTAGATGTCTTTCTGGAACTCTCTTGCTTTTTTGATGATCCAACAGATGTTGGCAATTTGATCTCTGATTTATCTGCCTTTTCTAAATCTAGCTTGAACATCTGGAAGTTCACAGTTCACATACTGTTGAAGCCTGGCTTGGAGAATTTTGAGCATGAATTTGCTAGCATGTGAGATGAGTGCAATTGTGCGGTAGTTTGAACAATTTTTGGCATTGGCTTTCTTTGGGATTAGGAAGAAAATTGACCTTTTCTAGTCCTCACACACTAATTCTTCCTCAAGGCCCATAGTTAGTGTTTTGATATAAGTGGTGAGATTCTCATTCTACAAGTCCTATCTCTTGCCTACCAATTAGACACCGTCTCTGACCACCCAGACCTAGGACAAATGTGCCCAAGGGCATCTCAGGGTTATCCTGAGAAGTGACTCCCTGCCACCTGTCAATGCTGGCAGCCTGCACTGTCAGCTGGAGGATCTGAGCCTTTTGCACTCCCTGCTCACAATAATTTGTCTGCAAACATTTGCTAACTGGCTGAACTTTCTCTCAGGTTACCGCCTTCATAGAGCATGGCTAGAGCCCACCAGCATCACAGAGCAGGTGCTGGCCTGCACAAACTGTGACAACGTCTCCAAAATCCTCTAAGTTGGAACTCTTGATATGTATCAGTCTCCATCCAAACCCCCATAAACAACATTGCAAATAAAATATTGGTTTGGCCAAAAAGTTCATTTGAGTTTTTAAGTAACATGTTATGAAAAACCCAAACAAACTTTTTGGCCAATCTGATATATCCAGAAATTGAGCACTTTCCACGAGTTCACTGCTAAACCACTTGATTCAAACCACCATCACCTCTTAGGGGCTGCCACAGTCATTTCTTCACTGGTCTTCCTGCTCTACCCTTGCATCTCTTCAGAATACCCTCCACACAGCAATCAGACTGATCCTGTGAGCATGCAGTATAACCCAACACTTCTTGACCCACTCCTTCCAATGGCTTCCTCTCCTCACTCAGTAAAACACTGAAGTCCTTACATCAGCCTAGAAGACCCTTCCCGATCTGGCCTGTCATAGCTTTCCCTCAGGACCTACCTCTCTGCTTTCTCACCCTGAACCAGACATTCTTCTTCTTCCATCACCCCACCAGGCTGGCTCCCAGCTCAGAGCCTTGACTGGTGCTTCCCCTTCCTGGAACATGCATCTCAAGATAGCCACACAGCTGGCCCTTCTATATCCTCCAGGCTTTTCCTCAAATGTTGAGGGTGTTCCTCACAGTCCTACTAAGAACAACCCTCTACTCATATTCTCTATCTCCCTTTTCTGATTTACTTCTTTTCATATAACTTATTACCATCCAATATTTTCTACAACACATGCACACACACACATACACACACAAACACAAAGGTTTACTCCTCAATTCCCAGAAGCTGCATAGGGCTTGGCACGTAATAGGTGCTCAATAAAAATATTTGTTGAATAAGTGAATGAATGAATGAATGAGTAAAAAGAGTGGTTGAAACCTTGCCCTAAATCGCCCTCCCAGGTCTCAAAGGAAACAAAAATGCTCTGATGGATGCAGAAAGTCCAGTACCCTGCATGTCAGGCATGCTTGTTCTGCTTTCTTGTGAATTCTGAAATGCATTTATTGTGGACCCTCCACAAATCACATTGCCTGTTCCTTTTTAACAAAGGGTGAGTGGTCACAAACAAACAGAAGGAAGAGCTGGCAGAGTGGAAAAGCAAAATTGTCTCTACCCCATTGGCTTGGCCCCTTGAGAATTCCAAGCATTTCAAGCTATGGTTGTGGCTCTTCTTCTAGCCTGACCCATATATTTTTTGCTCCTTTCACAGAATTTCACAGAAAAAAATAGCAACAATTTTTATATATAATTCCATGGCCACTTTGAGCAGACATGAGGGCTGTGTGTAGAAATACAAAATCAAGTAAAGGATTAAGGCAATTTTTATATAACCAAACACCCAGAATCTATCAACTAGATGGTTTGTTCAAACTAAAAATTTTCTAAAATTTCCTCACTTGTCCACTTCATTTCGAAACTACACATTTAATGGCTAGTTCACATGTTCTCAAAAACCCAGAAATATATCACACCTCTGTTAGGTAAGGTAATTTCCATTTAAATCTCCCTATACAAATGTTAAAGTGCTTCTGTTATTACTTTCCTACAGAGTTGAAATACAGATGTCTTGGGCTACAAAACATAGTCACGAGGATATTAAAGTCAGAAAAACTAGAGGGGCTTGTCTTTTCATCCAGTAAGTGTCAAATCTCAAACCCCTGGACACAGCAATTGTTGAACACTTGGGGCATTTGAATCAGATTTCACACTCCAGAAATACTTAAGGATCCAACTCCTGTTGGGTCCATGGGAAATGGCAGCATGTTTGCTGGGGCAGCCTGCCAACACTGGCCCACTGAGTCAGATCCCCAAGCCAGCTTTCCCTCCTCCCTGCATGCTGATCTGGCCACATGGCACAGAAGTCCTGCAGACTAAGGACATTCCTTACTGGATGCAGCTCAGTGTTCTTAGATTTTATGAGCGCTCCAGTGATACAACATTTCTTTAAATGATGTTCTTCCTGAGACATGAGTGCAACATTCCAAAGAGGAGATTTTCATTCAGCTGACTGACCAGGACCATGTCAACTTTCATTCGTTCTTGTAGGTGAATTTGTCTTCCCTCAACGGTAAAGAACCATCCTCAGCCATTTCTGAAATTAAAATTAAACTTCCACTTGCATAATAAAGAGTATCTTATTTTTGAAACTTCCTTAAAGACTAATCGGTTATGATCTCTGACTAAGGATGGTAGAAGGTGACGTATTTCTATCTGCATTATTTTGATAGACTGTATTTTAAAATTTCCATTCTATTACAGATAGAGCTTCTTGGAAATTATTTGAAAGCAGGATTTAAAGAAATTTGAGCCTCTACCCATTTTAATTGACATAAGTTTTTTTGGCCAGATTTGGTTTCCCCAAAGTTCACAATATGAACCACAGCACAAAATATTTAATCCACTAACTTCTGAACAGTACGAAAAGACAAAAAGATATCACGCTGAAAGATGAATCCTCCATGTCCGTAGGTGTCCAATATGCTACTGGAGAAGAGTGGAGGAATAGCAGCAGAAGGGATTGAGCTAAAGCAGAAGCAACGCCCAGTTGTGGATGTGTCAGGTGGTGAAAGTAGTCTGTTGCTATAAAGAGCAATATTGCACAGGAACCTGGAATATTAGGTCCATGAATCAAGGCAAATTGGAAGTGGTCAAATAGGAGATGGCAAGAATGAACATTGACATATAGGAATTAGTGAACTAAAATGGACAGGCAAATTTAATTCAGATGACCATTATATTTATTACTGTGGGCAAAAATCCCTTAGAAGAAACGGAGTAGCCCTCACAGTCAACAAAAGAGTCCAAAATGTAGCACTTGGGACTTCATTTCTCAAAAGCAACTGAATGATTTCTGTTCATTTCCAAGGCAACCATTCAATATCACAGCAATCAAAGTCTATGCCCCAACCACTAATGCCAAAGAAGCTGAAGTTGAACAGTTCTAGGAAGACCTACAAGACCTCCTAGAGCTAATACCAAAAAAAAAAGAACACATGTCCTTTTCATCATAGGAGACTGGAATGCAAAAGTAGGAAGTCAAGAGATACCTGGAGTAACAGGCAAGTTTGGCCTTGGAGTACAAAAGGAAGCAGGGCAAAAGCTAACAGAGTTTTGCCAAGAGAACACACTGATCATAACAAACACCCTCTTCCAACAACATAAGAGATGACTCTCCACATGGAATCACCAGATGGTCAATACTGAAAGAAAGTGAAAGTGAAGTAGCTTAGTTGTGTCCAATTCTTTGCTACCCCGTGGACTGCAGCCCACCAGGCTCCTTTGTCCATGGGATTTTCCAGGGAAGAATACTGGAGTGGTTTGCCATTTCCTTCTGCAGGGGATCTTCCCAACCCAAGGATAGGACCTGGGTCTCCTGCCTTATAGGCAGATGCCATACTGTCTGAGCCACCAGGGAAATCTAATACTGAAATCAGATTGGTTATACTCTTTGTAGCTGAAGGTGGAGAAGCTCTACACAGTCAGCTAAAACAAGATTGGGAGATGACTATGGCTCAGATCATGAACTCCTTATTGCCAAATTAAGACTTAAATCGAAGAAAGTAGGGAAAAACAGTAGGCCATTTAGGTATTACCTAAATCAAATCCCTTATGATTATATAGTGGAAATGAGGAATAGATTCAAGGGATTAGATCTGATAAACAGAGTGCCTGAAGAACTACAGATGGAAGTTCGTGACGCTGTACAGGAGGTGGTGATCAAAACCATCCCCAAGAAAAAGAAATGCAAAAGGCAAAATGGTTGTCTGAGGAGGCTTTACAAATAGCTGCAAAAAGAAGAGAAGCAAAAGGCAAAGGAGAAAAAAAGGTATACCCATCTGAATACAGAATTCCAAAGAATAGCAAGGAGAGATAAGAAAGCCTTCTTCAGCAATCAATGCAAAGAAATAGAGGAAAACAATAGAATGGGAAAGACTAGAGATCTCTTCAAGAAAATTAGAGATACCAAGGGAGCATTTCACACAAAGTGAAGTGAAGTGAAGTCGCTCAGTTGTGTCTGACTCTTTGTGACCCCCATGGACTGTAGCCTACCATGCTCCCAAGATGAGCACAATAAGGACAGAAACAGTATGGACCTAACAGAAGCAGAAGATTGTAAGAAGAGGTGGTAAGAATACATAAAAGAA
>SJYV01042696.1:681566-693334 GCA_006410875.1 Neotragus pygmaeus | reverse complement strand
GATGGAAGTTCGTGACGCTGTACAGGAGGTGGTGATCAAAACCATCCCCAAGAAAAAGAAATGCAAAAGGCAAAATGGTTGTCTGAGGAGGCTTTACAAATAGCTGCAAAAAGAAGAGAAGCAAAAGGCAAAGGAGAAAAAAAGGTATACCCATCTGAATACAGAATTCCAAAGAATAGCAAGGAGAGATAAGAAAGCCTTCTTCAGCAATCAATGCAAAGAAATAGAGGAAAACAATAGAATGGGAAAGACTAGAGATCTCTTCAAGAAAATTAGAGATACCAAGGGAGCATTTCACACAAAGTGAAGTGAAGTGAAGTCGCTCAGTTGTGTCTGACTCTTTGTGACCCCCATGGACTGTAGCCTACCATGCTCCCAAGATGAGCACAATAAGGACAGAAACAGTATGGACCTAACAGAAGCAGAAGATTGTAAGAAGAGGTGGTAAGAATACATAAAAGAACTACACAAAAAATATCTTCATAACCCAGATAACCAAAATGGTGTGATCAATCACCTAGAACCAGACATCCTGGAGTACGAAGTCAAGTGGGCCTTGAAGCATTATTATGAACAAAGCTAGTGGAGGTGATGGAATTCCAGCTGAGCTATTTCAAATCCTGACAGATGATGCTGTTAAACTGCTGCACTCTATGCCAGCAAATTTGGAAAACTCAGCAGTGGCTACAGGACTTGAAAAGGTCAATTTTCATTCCAACCCCAAGGAAGTACAATACCAAAGAATGTTCAAACTACCACACAATTGCATTCATTTCACACACTTGCAAGGTACTGCACAAAATCCTTCAAGCTAGACTTCACCAGTATGTGAACCATGAATTCCCAGATGTTCAAGCTAGATTTAGAAAGGCAGAGGAACCAGAGATCAAATTACCAACATCTGTTGGGTCATCAAAAAATCAAGACAGTTCCAGAAAAACATCTACTTCTACTTTATTGACTATGCCAAAGCGTTTGACTGTGGATCACAACAAACTGGAAAATGGTTAAAGAGATGGGAATACCTTAGCTGCCTTCTGCGAAACCTGTATGCAGCTCAAGAAGCAACAGTTAGAACCAGACATGGAACAATGGACTGGTTCCAAATTGGGAAAGGAATATGTCAATACTCACCCTGATTATTTAATTTATATGCAAAGTATATCATGCGAAATCCTGGGCTGGATGAAGCACAAGCTGGAATCAAGATTGCCAGGAGAAATATCAATAACCTCAGATATGCAGAATAATACCACCCTAAGGGCAGGAAGTACAGAGTAACTAAAGAGCCTCTTGATGAAGGTGAAAGTAGAGAATGAAAAACCTGGCTTAAAAGTCAACATTCAAAAAAAAGATCATGGCATCCGATCCCATCACTTCATGGCAAATAGTATGAGAAACAATTGAAACAGTGACAGAGTTTATTTTCTTGGGCTCCAAAATCACTGCAGACAGTGATTGCAGCCAGGAAATAAAAGAAGCTTGCTCCTTGGAAGAAAAACTATGACAAACCAAGACAGAGTATTAACAAGCAGAGACATCACGTTGCTGACAAATATTCTTATAGTCAAAGCTATAGTTTTTCTGGTAGTCATGTATGGATGTGAGAGTTGAACCATAAAAAAGGGTGATTGCTAAAGAATTGATGCCTTCGAACTGCGGTGCTAAAGAAGACTCTTCAGAGTCCCTTGGACTGCAAGGAGATCAAACCATTCAATCCTAAAGGAAGTTAATTCTGAATATTCATTTGAAGGACTGATGCTGAAGCTGAAGCTCCAATACTTTGGCTGCCTGATGAGGATAACTGACTCATTGGAAAAGACCCTGATGTTGGGAAAGATTGAAGTCATGAAGAGAAGGGTATGACAGAGGACAAGATGGTTGTATGGCATCACTGAATCAATGGACATGAGTTTGAGCAAGCTCCTGAAAATAGTGAAGGACAGGGAAGCTTGGCATGCTGCAGTCCGTGGGGTCAAAAAGAGTTGGATATGACTTAGGGACTGAACAATAACAACAGACTTCTGGAGCATTTATATTAGCTAAAGGTTTTGAGATACAATACTATGCTGAGAAACCTTTATCCATTCCCTCTGTCAATCCATGAACATTCTACTGTTACCTTCTAGGTTTCTTATCTAGGTTTCTTCTAGAAGTAATTTAACAATGATATAATAATAGTTATACAAATATAAATAATGCAATAATTATAATACTGTTAATGAATATTAAAATATTTATATTAATCATGTAAATATTATAGCGATGATAGCAGTATAGGAATAGCTGTTATTTATCTTTTTAATTTTCACAAAGGACCCATGATGTTGATATTTTTATTATCCTCATTTTACTGATGAGAAAACTGAATCTTGGAGAAATGAAATTATGTGCCTTAAGTCAAACAACTGATATTTTAAGCTGCTAGGACCCCTTCTCTCTCTCATTTTTGCTCTGATGATTCAAATATTCTCACCTCTAGAATGTGCTTGATTGTCTCCCACACTGATTGTTCATCATATCCTTCTGGAAATGATGAAATTATGCATATTTTCTTTCTCCCAATTCATCCCCCAAACTCACTCCCAAAGCCCCAACTCCATGCCCCCTCCTCCGTGACGGCCTCCACAGTACTCACAAGCAGGATTAGTCACCCTCTCTTCAGTGTTCCTGTTATGTCTTATATGGATTTCTTTTATTGCACTTTTCACTTTGTTCCAGAAATATGCTCCATCTGTCCCTTGAACTCAGCGTTTTAGCTTTTCTTACTCACATCTGTGTCTCCAGAGCATGCTGCAGTGCCCAGTTCCGAATAGGTGCTCTATGATGGATAGTTTTATATATGTAATGCATTTCCCCCAGACAAGAAATGGCTCTTCTGTGTCTTTCGTCCTTGCCTGCCACTCCTTCTTCCCAGGCCCCTAATGCTGTGGGGTCCCCCCTGGTTGATAATTGAGTGAGATGTCCAATGGCTGATTTCCCCAGAAGCAGAAATAACCCAGGTTGTACCACCAAAGATGCTTAGCTGATAGCAAGGCCAAAGGGCAAGTTGAGATTGAGCTGGCAAAACCTATTGACCCCCTCTACCTATCATGAAGGGTAGTGCTTGGCTTGCAGGTAAAGGTCAGAAATGATGACTCCATGTATGTGCATATACACATTCGTGTATGGGGTCATCCCCTTCAGCTCAATTTATTTATCTTTCAACTAATGTTTGTTTATTGTCTTCTGTATTCCATGCTTTGGGCTAGGTGCTGGGAATACACTTTATACTAAGAATGGAAAGGTCAGATAATGGTCCCTGCCCTCATGGAGCATACAGCTGACTGGGGGTAGGGAGGGATATGACCATTGATTTTATTCTCTGACAAGTTATCCAGATCTGTCAGATCATGATTCCTCATTACTTATCAGTCAGTAACCTCCACACTTCTCTCTGCCACCACAGTCTCTGTTCTAGGCTCTTCCTTCAGGCTCAAGGCCAGACATAACAACCACATGTAGTGGCTGGGCTGTACCTCAGTGGCTCAAAAAATGGCAAAGGAAACTATATTCATGCTAATAACCAATATTTACTGAGTGGTGCTCATACACCAGGCCATATGCATCTCCTCATAGACTGTATCATTTAATTACTACAATGAGCACTGAGGTAGATGCTCTCATCAAGCCTGCTTTGATACCAGAAATTGCTAATGACATTTAAATAGCTTAAGGAAACTTCCCAATATTGAACAGCTAGCAAATTAAGGGGATGGAATTAAGATCCAGACTGTTAGAACGCAATGCCCTTATGTGCTCAATCGTAACTACACTGCTGCCCTCAGTTCCTGTGGCAACAAAGGAGTCCAGCAAGTTGCATTCATGTCAGCTTATCTTTTATAAAAATTTGTTTTATTGAAATGTAGTTAATTTACAATGTTGTGTCAATTTTTGTTATATAACGAAGTAATTCAATTACACACACACACACACACACACACACACACAATTATTTTCCATATTTTTTCCGAGTATAGTTTATCACAGCATATTGAATATAGTTCCTTGTGATATATAGTGAGACCTTGTTGCTTATCCATTCTACATATAATAGCTTTTGTCTACTAATCCCAAATTCCCAATCCATTCCTCCTTACTCTCTCCTTGGCAACCACAAGTCTGTGCTCTATATCTATGAGTCTGTTTCTGTTTCGTAAGATCAGTTCATTTGTGTCATATTTTAGATTTCAATTAAAAGTGCTATCATATGGTATTTGTCTTTCTCATGTCAGTGTATCTTAATTATCAAAATAGTACACTTTTTGAGAATGAAAGCAGGAACTATTAATAATTATCCCCAGGATAGCAGATATAAGCTGAGACTTTTATAAACAAGTTCAGGGCTGTATCTTCAGGAATGTATACAAATCACAGAAATGTGAAGTATTAGATACATAGGTTTACTGAAATTCATAACTTAATGAAATCTAGTGTTCTGCCTTTATAAGGCATAGCTTATGAAATCTGGTGTTCTTATAGTTCTAGGTACTTAAAGGGATCTAATGCTTAGGGAGAGGGGTAAATTACAAAGTATACAAAAGGTCCACATATTATCTAGGACCAACTTTAATCGCTATTGGCACTCATGCCATTGAGCTAATGATAGAACCTTATAACGAGCTACAGGGCACTATGTTCTCTTTATAGTCACACCTCTCAATAGACAGTTTCATTCACTTATTCATTCGTTCTTCACAATATTTATTAATCACTAAATGTCCTTTATGTGTGTATAGCTTCTAGAGATAAACAAGTTGAATAATCATGGTACTTGTCCTCCCGGTTTTTGTAGTTAAAGTGAGGGAGACAGACATGTACTATGTACATGGTAACTGCACTGGCATGATGTCCCCAGGCAAGAACTCCCTCTAAGCCTTTGGAGTTCTGAAAATACTAGCTATTTACCATCATAGATTTATGCGCCAAGTTCAACGTTTTAGAACACCAAAGTTTTATAGCAATGTGTAAAGAAATATACAGACATTGGGGTAAAAAAAAAAGAAAATATAAGCAAATGATCAGTATAATAAGGAACAAGTAACCTGTACATGGATAGTGGCCATCATTTAAATCCTGAAATATATATTAAGCAAAATTAAGTGCAAAGAGTTATTCTGGGTCAGTAACCACTCAATTGAAAGAGTATTTAGGGTTTGTAATTCTCATGACAATATTTTAGTGTAAACACTAAAATAGTTGGAGATTGAATGGAATTTTTAAAACAAGATGGAGCTCAGGGTTAGGCAAATCTGGATTTGAATCCAGTCTCTGAGTTACCTAAACTCTCTGAACCTCACTATTCTAATCTGTGAAATGAGGATAAAAATATCTTGCCTGTAGTGAATACCATAATAGGAATGTAAAAATCCTAATGGGGAACTCAGTGAGGGAGGGGACTGGTTTCATCATGGGTACTGTTGAATTCCCAGCATGTTAGCCAGCAGCTCCACACAGCGAAATCTCATGAGTTAATGAGAGAATGTTGCTGGCAAAGGATGAATGCTCAATGTCTCATGACTATTTTTATTATTAATGCTTGCTGGTATTAGGGGTCAGGGCCGAGGCTGGGGCAGGCAGGTCACCATGCCCACAGTCTGACAGCACAGCTGGGCTTTCTGGAGAGTCAGTATGACATATGGACTATAGCAGGCACCTTATCACCCCAAATTTAAATGTCCTCAGGAGGTGAAGGACAGCTTTATCAACACCCCATTTTGGCAGTAAAAATCTGCTCTGTTTGATTCTCCTTATCAGCAGGGGCAGTGATATGTTCACATATTGATCCATTGTTTCACAAATGTTCTTTTATAACCCAAATTCCAAGTCCAGAGCATCCCATGACTGAAGTCCTGTTGCTACCTACGTGGATAGCTAGACAAAAAAGCAATTGTTTCCATAAAATCTGTCCTGATTTTTACAATTTCCACAAGTGAATTCAGTCATATTTACCAAGAAGACTCAAATGATATGGGTAGAACTGGGGAGGAGGCCCTTATTTGTTCCCCAAAGCAATTATGGGTCTTTGAACTAATTTTGGAGATAAATATATGTTTTCAGTGAGCACTAAACCATGTGCCCACCAGTACATTAAGTTTTTTACATTATCTAAATATCTTATTATTTCATTAAACTATCCACATAATTCTGGGAGGTGAGTAATATGATTCTACCTTTACAGATGGGTACCAACCAAGACAAGAATCAGCTGTGAATAAATTACAAACTTCTTCAATAAATTACAAACTTCTTTACATGCTCTAAATAAAAAGAATATCTACACTGATTTTACTTTTGCACCCATACAACTGTCTAAGATGCTCCTTTGACTTTATGAGATAAAGGTAATAAACTTCCAGTAAACAGAGGCTTTGCTAAGCTGTACTTTGGGCTGAAAAATTGATGCTTTTGAACTGTGATGTTAGGGAAGACTCTTGAGAATCCTTTGGACTGTAAGGAGATCAAACAAGTCAATCCTAAAGAAAATCAATCCTGAATATTCATTGGAAGGACTGAAGTTGAAGCTGAAACTCCAGTACTTTGGCCACCTGGTGCAAAGAGCTGAGTCATTAGAAGAGACCCTAATGCTGGGAAGGATTGAAGGCAGGGGAAGAAGGCGGTGACAGAGGATGAGATGGTTGGATGGCATCATTGATTCAATGGACATAAGTTTGAGGAAGCTCTGCAAGATGGTGAAGGTCAGGGAAGCCTGGCGTGCTGCAGTCCATGAGGTAGCAAAGAGTTGGACACTACTGAGTGACTGATCAACAACACCATCATCTTTGGGTGGGGGAGGGCCAGATACTCATAATATCACATTGTAACCTTGATCAGGATACTGAAAGATCTCCAGATTATTTTATAGTCATAATCAAAAATGATCAATGACTATTGAGAAATCTAGCAGAGATTCTACAACTTGTGTTATTCCGAGAGCATTTGGCAGTAGGACATCTTCATAACAAAGAAGAAAGTAAGAGTGTGAGAGATTAGTTTAGAAAGTATTAGTGTAGATGTTAATATAAAGATTTCATTCCTATTTTGTGAGGTGATATGTGACCGATCAGAACCAAATGCCATTTCAACAGCGTGTTTTTAGTTCTTAGAATTTATCGGTGAGACTGAAGTTCAGGGTACAATTTGTTATCAACAAGGACCAGGTCCATTGGGTTACGATTATGCCAGGATGCACTCATTAAATGTTTTGGGGTTCTGTTTTTGCATGATTTGCAAGTTTTCTTGCTTACCCTGGTAAACACAGAGTCATTTCCACAAACCCTGTATCTGATTGATAAATGGCCTGAACAACTTGCCACAGGGGTGGACATCTCTGCTTTGGGATTCATAGAAACAGTCAAGGATACATTTTAAAGTGAGGTCCAAGCTTTCTGTCCTCAACAACATTGATTCTGGATTGTCCTGGATTCATAATATCAATATCATGCTTTGTAGTTGATAACATATCTTTATATCCAAGTCTCTTCTTTTTTCATTCAGGGAGGCAAATACACAAAGAAACTGGGGGTCAAAAAAGATAGCTGACTTGCCCAAGGGATGTAAGTAGAAAGTGAGAGTTCAGATACTTGAGAGTTACATGGAGAATTTGATCACTGGGCCCCAACTCCAGAATGTGTGACTCTGCAGGTCTGAATAGGGCCTGAGAACTGGCGGTTCTCACAAATTCCCAGGTGTGGCTGATGCCACTACTGCTCCAAAGACCCCCACTTTGAGAACGACGAGATTAAAAGCCAGCTCTTCTGATTCCTAAGCCTGGTCTCCTTTCTCTACACACTTTCCTACAAATGGCTTTCTCCTCCAGCCATTTAAAATTCATCTTTCTCTAAAGTATAAAATGCAAAATTTTATTTGAACAATTCAAACCTTTACAATTGAATATCTTCCACCTTATTTGAATGTTTTAACAAAAATGGAAAACATTTTTATTCTACAGCTAGAACAATCACTAATCATGGTTTTAAAGACTATTTAAAGAAAAAGAAAAGAAAATGTGAACTATTGAACATATTGTAGTGTTCATATAAATGGCCCTATTTACTAAAATGAGACATTTAATAGATAAGGCAAAGGCATAGTTTGGTTGGAATTGCTATTTTCTGGCCCCAAACTGTGTGTAAACATTCACAAAATGAGACATATTTGAAAGATTCTTTAGCACCTAGGAAAAACCTATTCGTTTCATTTGAAAAGCAATAGTCTACTACAGATTTTCAATATGAAACTTCAACTCAATTTTAAACCAAGGTCTATTGTAAAGTAAAATAAAGTAAATAAATAAATAAACCAAGGTCTTTCAAGCTAAACACTATTGACATTTGGACCAAATGTTACTTTGTTGGGGTGGAGGAGGGAGGGAGGCCAGTCTATGCATTGTGGAATGTTTAGCAACACCACGGACCCCTACCCGTTAGATTCCAGGAGTACCTCCTTATGTTGTGACAACCAAAAATGGCTCCAGACATGACCAAATATTCTGAACCAAGACTTTATGGGGAGGGAACACAGACTGAGTTCCTGGTCCATGCTTCAGGCTGGGCAAAGTATTTCCATGTAAGATAATTGAGTTGTTTCATTTAATGTGATTTGAAAGATGCTGAGAATGATATCAACCCTAAAACATCTTTTCTTGAGTGCTGTTCCTGAAGTCCCACTAGATGTGTTTTTGGTGGGGAGCCTTTAAACACTGCTTGTCTGTTTCAATGAAATTCTTCAAAGGTGCAGGAACACCGGAAGTTATATCATAGTATCACTCATACTTCAGATGACTTCAGTTTGGGGACAGTGGATAACCAAAGAGAGGCTAGGACAAGAGAGTCCAGTTTTGTTTTTTTTTAATAGCTTTGACCATGTTGATACTTATAAATCTGATTTTTCATTGGTTTCTCTGCTCTCTAGTATTTCATGGTGTAGTATATTCACGTATCCTTCGCTAATGGACATGTTTATTATTACTCTCCAAAGAGGTGGTAGCAGACTATGCGAGATACTGATTTTAGCATCAAAACCATGTACTGAACATTATCAAATATCTGACATCATTGGGCTTTTTATTTTTACAAACTGAAAGTGTTTATACTCTCTCACTGTTGCTTTATTGAATTTTTCTGATTACTATTGATGGTATCATTGGGGTTTTTACTTCCTCTCTGTGAATTACTTATTCATAACCCCTTCTCATTGCAGGGACCTGGAGATGTGGAAGAGATTGTTTTACTAGTTACTTAATAATTAATGAAATTGTTTATATATTTTAAAATTGCCTTTAGCCCTTTAATTTACATTTTTAAAAATCTATGGGTTGTCAATTTGTTTATTGCACTTATTTTTACAGAGACATTTAAATTTTAATGTAGTGTCATTTATAATCAGTTTTCATTTATGGCTTATGCTTTTGTATCTTATCTCTGATATCATTGTTTATCCAAATATTTAAAATATTTTTTCTTCTAAATGTTAAAGTTCTGCATCTCACATCAAGAACTTTGACCTATCTAGAATTGCTTTCTTGTGAAAGGTGGAGATTTAGTTTGGCCTTTTTCCTGTTATACAAGCCAAGTGTCCTGGAACCAAATAGTAAATGGTTCTTCCCCCACCCACCCCACTGATGTGTAATGGCACCTCTCTCATAAACTAGATTTATAATGCACACACATGCACGCACATGTGCGTGCGCACACACACACACAGGCTTGTTTCTGAGTTGTCTGTTCTATTAGTCTGTTTCTCTATACCTGCAACAATATCACCCTGCTTTTATTCATGCTAATTTGATTCTATAATAACTCTTAATATCTAACCAGGCAAATATCTCCTTCTAATTCTTCTTCAAAATTGTCTTGATAATTCTTGACCCTATCTTGTCTTGATGTATTCATCTACATAAATTTTAAGATTAGCTTTCTGTCAAGCCCATGAAAACTGTCAGCGCTGTGACTAGTTGCATTGAATTTAAATGTTTATTAGATAAAAATTGACATTTCTGTGATATTAAGTCTTCCCCTAATGACATATATCTGCCCAAAGATTATCTTCCCTTATGTATTTCAACAAATTTTATAATTTTCTCCATTGGGTCCTTCACAAATTGGATAACTTATAGCTACTTAAATAGTTGTTTAGATTCACAGATAATTTATAGTAACTATTGTATTTTGGAAAAATTTCCTTTTATATTCTGGATATAAGTACTTTATCAAATGTATGCTTTGTGAATATTTTACCTAAGTCTATAGCTAACTTACATTTTTTTGGATTGGAACTACTTATGATCCATACTAAGTAGAAATTAGTAATTGATATCCTTATCTCTAATTTTGAAAGGAATGTTCCTATCAGTATTTGTAATGTTTGCTTTCAGCTTGAGGCAGATTTTCTTTATCAGATTAAGAAAGATTCTTTCAATTCCTGTTTGGAATTTAAAATAATGATTGCACTGTATTTTGTAAATATATTTTTTCAAATGACCATATAGTATTTTTTCTCTTTTATTCTGCTCATGTGATAAACTACGTTAATAATATTTTTAATATGAAATTATCTTTACCCTCCTATGATAAATCCTACATGTAAACAAACACACACAGAGTTGGGTTCTATTTACTTGTATTTTATTTATGATTTTTGTATATATACTCATGAAGGAGATGTGCCTTTTAAGTTTTCTTTCTAATACTGATTTGTCTGCTTTTGCTGTTAATATGTTCTTAG
Source organism: Neotragus pygmaeus (assembly GCA_006410875.1). Lineage (NCBI taxonomy): Eukaryota > Metazoa > Chordata > Mammalia > Artiodactyla > Bovidae > Neotragus > Neotragus pygmaeus. Next base: position 682,570 of record SJYV01042696.1, on the reverse strand, counting down.
CCTAATGAGATGATTTAGGGAGTTTCCTTTCTTTGATGTTTTCCAAAATTTCATACAGCATAAAAATTGTCTATTCATGGAAGATTTGATAGGTCTCTCCAGTAAAATCATGATGGCCAGTTCTTTTTTATAATAAGGAAAATTTGAATGTAGGTCAAATTATATACTGACTATAAATAAATCTGCTCAGGCCTTCTAGTTTTTCTTTTGTTAATTATAGTAATTTGTATTTGACTAGACTACTGTTCATTTAAATAATTTAAAATTTTATTTTGAACTAAGCAGTTGATTACTTTATATTTTTAACTATGTTCTATGTCTGTACTTATTTGTTCCTTTAAACTTCTTGATTTTTTTTCTCTCTTTTTAAAAATTAATCATGCTAGAGAATTATTTTACTAGTCTTTTCAATAAGACAACTTTGGTTTAGTTGCTCTTTTTCTTTCCACTAATATATTTTCTTTCTTACTTCTTCCCTTCTACTTACTTTAGGATTACAGTGTTACTTCTTTTCTAACTGTTTGATATAAATATTTAGCTCGTTAATTTTTAATCTTTCTTCCTAACTTATGTGTTAAAAATCAAAAATTTTAGAAATGGGACTTGTGTCATCCATCAGCCCTCACAGAAATCTATGAGCCATATGTCATTGTTTTGTGAGTTTTCAAGTGTCACTTTAACATAAACAAGCCATAACATCTGAGAGACTACTTACAGTTATATTTTAAGACAAATTTGTTTCATTGTACTGTATTCAGGAATCTATTTTTGAGGTATTTCTATGGAAGTAAAGAAACAATCTGAACTGTGGTGTTGGAGAAGACTTGAGAGTCCCTTGGACTGCAAGGAGATCCAACCAGTCCATTCTGAAGGAGATCAGCCCTGGGATTTCTTTGGAAGGAATGATGCTAAAGCTGAAACTCCAGTACTTTGGCCACCTCATGCGAAGAGTTGACTCACTGGAAAAAGACTCTGATGCTGGGAGGGGTTGGGGGCCTGAGAGA
>SJYV01042696.1:652946-674097 GCA_006410875.1 Neotragus pygmaeus | reverse complement strand
GGGAGGGGTATTCAGGATTGGGAGCTCGTGTACACCTGTGGTGGATTCATGTCGATGTATGGCAAAGCCAATAGAGTATTGTAAAGTAAAATAAAGTAAAAATAAATAAATAATAAAAGATATAAAAATAAAAATTCAAAAAAATAAAATAAGTCCTCAATAACAACAACAACAAAAATAAAAAGTGTGCATTTAGTCCAGGAAAGGGCTTTGTACAGGATCTGTCTACCATGTTGCCAGAACTGAAAGTTCTCATGTATACAGATATATTTGTGTATAGTCTTTTGCCACATTTTAGCTATGATCTACCTAACTTCCTTCTACCTCAGTTTCATTATCTAAAACATGGGGTTAATCATACCTACTGCATTTGACCATCAAAAAAGATTAAATGAAATGATGCATACAAGTTAGACACAGTGCCTGGTATAAAGTCGTTGCAAAATATATGTGAGCTGTTGATTAAGTGGGATTCAGTATTGTCAACAAACTTTAATTGTGTTATATATCTATAACTCCACTCATTTTAGAAATTATTGCAATCATTCTTTATTTATTTTTAATAAACACAAACTTATGTTTTTATGTAATGTGCTTCTTTTATTCTCCAGAATCTTAAAGGGAATAAAAACCCATTTGTCTTACAATATCTTTTTTCTGCTAGTTTTTCAGTATCTGTAGAGCCCATGATTAACTGAAGCCTCCAAATTGAACAGATAGTGTGTTTGAGCCCAAATCATTTATATGTCTGCCATTTGTCTGCCAGCCTAGCCACCTCTCCGAATTGATATGATATACCTCAATCTGAAAGCCTTTTCCCTGTGTTGTGGCTTATGCGAGAAAGATTTTTAAGGATAAGGTTCAGTCTGTCTTATCTTATAGGCAATAGGAATTTATAAAAAGATTAAAAGCCAAGAAATCCAATTTGTATTCTTAAGAGATAGCTGTTTTTGGAAGATGGGTTGGAGAAAGATGTACTAGACAGTATATAATGGGCCCTTAGATTCCCACTGCCTCATTTGCATGTGTTGTATAATAATCTGCTCTTGGGTGTGGGAGGAACCTGTGAATATGATGGGTTAGCCACTCCTTTGGTTATGATGGTGAGTCACTACTGTGATCAAGTTGTATAGTATATGAGTCTATCTTGGCATACTGGGCCAGAGAAAGGATGAAAATCAGTGAGATACGCTCCTACTGACCTAAAAGAAAGCAACTCTTATGTTTCTGAAGGGGCTTTGTGACAGGAACAGTAGGTGACTCTGGCACCAATAGCGGCCCCCAGTTGATGGCCAATAAGAAGCAGAGACCTCAGTCCTACAACTGCAAGGTATTGAACTCTGAATTCTGCCAACAGTCCCATGATCTTGGTAAAGAACTCTGAACCCCAGAAAGGAATGTAATCCAGTCAACATCTTGATTTCAGCCTTGCGAATCAATAATCCAGCCTGCCTGTACCTGGACTTCTGACCTCCAGAAACTGAGATAATAATAGTATTGTTTTAGAATTCCAAAATGTTGGTAATTTATTACATGTCAATAGAAAACTAATACAAAAGAAAACACCAGAGACAGAGAGATTAGTTGGGTTATCAGAATAGTCCAGACCACAATGGGAAGGATTGATATTAATATTGAGTCTATTGGGATGGAGATGATATGAGCATTGAAAAAAAGATTTATTAAGAAAATAGACGAAATAACAATCACTCACTAAATGTTAGCCTGGCATATCCCAGAGTGACCTGAAGGATTTTGAATAAACCTTGATGGCTTTAACTAAATTGGGGAAAGTGGAGGTGAGAAAAGTTTTATTTGGAAATTAATGAGCTGAGTTTGGGATTATAATGGACAGTTTGGCAGTTTAGCGAAAATGGTCATGATTATTTCCCTATCCATACTTCTTTGCACTGAGACACTACCACCAAGAAGTGGAATCTATTCTATCCCTCTTCTCACACCTCGTGAATCTGGGCTGGCGTTGAGGTTTACATTGGCCAATACGAGGCAGAGGAAGTAATTATGGGCCACTTGGAAGTCTAGGCATTGAGGCCCTGAACACTTCACTTCTTTCTCTTGGTCAATGACTATCCCCATTTTACAGATAAAGAAATGGAGATTTCTGAGTTTTAAAAGTTGCTCATGATTACTCAGCACATATATTGAAGGGCCAGTGTTCAAACCTGGTTTTCTAACGCAAAACCTTTTGCACTTTCCACCCACTCCCACGTCCCCGGTAAAGTTCCTTTCACGTGTACAACTGAGTTGGGCCCTTACCATTCTGTGAGGTATTACTCATTATTTTAAAACTTCCTGTGTCTTATGAAGCTTTATGTTTGTCCTTTGCAACATGTTTTTATACAGATATATATCATCCTGTCTAAAATCCCACGGACACCCTCCCCATAGTCCAAGAAATAGGGCAGGACCAGACAGGGTTATGCTTCCAAGTGAGTCACGCTAACATATCTTGTCATTAGAAATGGCTCTGAGTCTTTATCTGCCCACAACCTCTAATTAATGATCATTTAACTGTACTGTCAACTCTGCTTAAATCTGAGTGATACCAGTCGTTTCTTCCTTGGGCCAGCCAATAGCAAATGGGGAAGGCATTCATGCATGCCATTGTCCGGATGGCTCTGGGCCTATAGCAGCCCAGTTTAATGGGCATTCAGAGCTCATTAGGGAGGAAACACATCGGGAGTGACCGCTCCGGTGCCACACGTTGCAACTAATAGCCCTGACGAACAGAATCGTTTCTGTTTCTGCTCACTTGTTGTGAAATCCTTTCAATGTCAACAAGTGGTTGTGTCGGCAGGAGCCCGCCATCCTGCCCAGCAGTTTTATCCGTTGCTCTCCTGAGCCAGACTTGTGTCCTCCTCCATTGTCCGGTCCCACAAAGGAGCCTGAGCAATCACAAAGCCTTCACAGCCATTCATCATCAGCTCACCAATTCCGCGGGCAAGACTGCCCACCAAAGTGTGGGCCCGTCCGTGGGCCTGGCATGTGTGGGTCCAGGCGTAGGACACGAGGCCTGTGGCGCCCTGCCTTGGGGATCCAAAGAGCACTGATGTATAAGGCTGGATTTCCCTACCTGAGAGACCACGAAAATGACAATGTAATTTACAGAATTGGGTTCAGAAGGTTCTAAGAACATAAAAGGAAAATTATAGGTGTGGTAAGATTTGGATATACTCTCATCTGGAAAAGAAAGTGAACTCTGATCAAGGGGGATATTGCATCCAATAGGTAGATTTATCTACGCAAAGGATATATATCCTTTTATTCAGAAATAACTTGATCCATTTGCCCAGTACATAGAAATGAAAATTGTCTATAAAATGTCATGCAAACTTTCTAACACATATTATTAGGTTTTTAGAAAGATAAGGTGATACTTTTGTTTGTGCAATGTTCTGATAACCAGGTGGTCATATTTGCCTGAAATACAAATGTTCTAAAAAAAAAAAATGACCCTCCAAATATAGCCTCTCATACACTGGAAACATGATTTTTTAAAACTTATCATTGAAGTGTAGTTGATTTACCATATTGTGTTAATTTCAGATGTACAGCAAAGTGATACAAATATCACTTTGCTTTTTCCATATTCTTTTTCATTATAGGTTGTTACAAGATATAGTAAGTCCTTGTTGTTTATTCTATATATAGTATTGTATACCTGTTAATCAAAAAGTCCTACTTTACTCCTCAAAAAATGCTTTCTATTTTAACTCAAAGAATAAAATTTCCTGTCCTTGGATGTAATTCTTTATTCTTTCAGAGCTGTCCCAAAAAAAGTGTCTACTGTAATTAAGTCTATATTTGACAAAGTAGGCAACAGTCAAAGTGATAAGGATCCCCTCAGCTCACCGTCTAAGCTCCAGGGCTGGCCACTGTATGCCTTCCGTGTCCAGCTTCTGTATATGGTTCTATATTTACTTATTCTTTAGTCCAGACCCTATTAGATTTCTGAATTGTTAGTTTCTGTGTCTGAATCCCTTGCTATACTGACAATTGCTAGAAAGCTGTTTCTGTTCTTGCTCATTTTAGGTGACTCAGTACATGTAGAAGAGTGGATGCTCAATGATAATTTGTTGAAGTAGTCAATGTCACTGTCAACAACTGCACATATGCCTTTGTATTTTCACCCTAGAGGTACCACAAAAAGTGATCATGCTGTTAACTATTTTGGAGCATTACCTCTATTTCACACTGCAAGTCTGGGACTTTGGGATGCATAGTTAGGTAAATATCACCTCCTGATTGAAATACTTGGAGTAAGAGGAGCAAGTTTTTGAATATCCATGTTCTGACACTCAGTATATCCCCAAATTTTTTGGTGCTTTCCTACGATGTGGTTCCTCCTTACAGTTATCTGTTGTTGCTTTCACCATCATCATAGTTTCCAATAATTGAGCCCATATTCTATGCCAGTCACAGACTAGTAGCTAGTCTTTGCTCATTCAAATCCTCCCAGGCGCTTTTATAAATTCCATGAATATGTAGGATAGCATGATGCTTTTGCAGTCCTCCTGTGCGTTATTATAGCTGCAGCTCTTTGCAAAGGCTGTGTGTCCCTAAAATATTCTGAAATCCCTCTGGGGATATTCTGCTTCAGATACTGAAGACATATTTAAAAAGAAGGGACTCCTCTTTTCTAATGGGCCACTCTGGTTTTCTTTGTGGTGCTTTTCTCATTTGGCACTTTTGAAAGATCATTGATTCACAAGTGGGTTTTACTTCTGTGGGTAAAGACACATAATGCCAAGGTTAAGCATATGACCCTTGCTCCTTTTTAAGGTGAGCAATGACATATGTTAGTTTTGAAAAGAAGTGCCCAAATGGTGACTAAAAACTCAGACTTTGAAGTGCTTTTACACTTAATAAAATAAAATATATATATATATGAACTCATTGTGCTTTCCTTGAAAAAATTCTTTTTTTCTGGTAGATTAACACTGACCTTTATAAGTGCAGTTTGGTTGCAAATGCTTTATGTAAATTATCCCACTTATTTCTTCTAAGGATCCTATGTAATAAATCTTAACTATTATCTCTATTTTTTGTACATGAAAAATTGAGGTTTAGGTAAGTTAACCAGTCTGCCAAGGCTAGGGAGTTAGAAGGTTATGGAACCAGGATTCAAGCCTTTTTCTAGGTTTTTTTTTTTTAATTTTAAATTAAAAAAGAATTTTTAATTGCAAAAAAATTTTAATTGATGTATAGTTACTTTATAATGTTACATAAGTTACAGGTGTACAATACAGCAATTCACAAATTTTAAAGATCATCCTCCACTTATGAATATTATACAATATTGTCAATATTCCCCATGTTAAAAATATATCCTTGCAGCCTATTTCATACTTAATAATTTGTAACTCTTAATCTCCCACCACTGTAGTGGCCTTTCCCCACTTCCCTCTCCCTACTGGTAACCACTAGTTTATTCTTAGTACCTTGGTCTCCTTCTTTTCCATTATATTCACCAGTTTGTTGTACTTTTTAGACTCCACATGTAAGTGATGTCCTACAGTATTTGTCTCTGTCTGACTTACCTCACAGCATAATGTAGGACTTGTGTCCTTGGGAAGAGTATATGTGTCCACTGATTCTCCATTAGGAAGCCATGGCTGAAGTTTAAACTTGTCTTGCATCTTCGGGCTGTCGCAGATGAAAATGTCCTCAAGTCTCTTGCAGTGCCAGAACTCCAGGTCCATGTGCTTATGTGCTCAGTTGTACCCAACTCTTTGCGACCCCCATGGACTATAACCTACCAGGCTCCTCTGTCCTTGGAATTTTGGGGGCAAGAATACTGGAGTAGGTTACCATTTCCTTCTCCAGGGGATCTTCCTGACCCAGAGATCAAACCCATGCCTCCTGTGTCCACTACATTGAAAGTGGACATTTTACCCAATGAGCCATCAGAGAGAATCTAGTGCCAAGAACTGCATTAGTAGTATTGGTCCAGTGTTCCTGGCAGGAAGTCACAGGAAGGCCTTTCTGCATGTGACCTGCCATCTCCTGTACTTGCAGCCATGTAAGAACAGCTTTTTGCCACCTCATCACCTCTATTTTAAAATACCAGGTTCATTTTTTCTGTCTTACAATCCCCATAGCATGTCCCAGAGGAGGTAATATAGATTGTGATTAAGAGGAGTTTTTTGGTCCCATCTGCATGGGTAGGGAAGGAAGGGTTTTGCAGCACATTACTTCAGGGGACTTTAAAAAGGGTAATTGAATTGTTGAAATCAAATTTGGGGGCCCCTGTCACAAATCATTACCTTGTCTTCCCTCCATCTATCTCCTTGTTCTTCAAATTAATGCCACATACCACACACTGACCTCCATTAGCTTAATTTGGTTGAGACATTTTCCAGCCATATCATCAAGAAGAAAGAGAAAATTATGTTGGCCAGGGGACCATCTGTGGAGCACAAAATGTTCAATAAGCAGGAATTTTTCTGCGTTTTCTCATTTCTTGTTTTTGAAACTACTGCTCAGGGGACTTACAGATACTAACTCAGAGCATCATATCACTGACTTGGATTTGGTATGTAAGACTGGTGTTTCTCTTATCTAGGATGACATTGAAAATATTCTTATCCTCAAATCTTAACACATGAGCTACACAAAAAATGATGAAGGCTTTGGCTTAATGGATGTACATAGCTCTCTAGGGCTTTAGCCTCTCTAGCATTTCACAAGAAATGCTGCAAAATAAAGCCATCACCAACACACCCCAACACACAATTTTTTAATGTGGACATATTAACCAGTGCTGATTCTCTCCTTCTGTAAACTAAGTGGTTTTTCTAACTTCCTTGTTCGGTTGGTTATCATCAATATATTCTGAAATTAAGAAATATGATCTATAGGTTTAATGGTTACTATGCAATTCAATTTAGTGTGCATTTTTGAAATATGCTCTAGGAATTATCCCAGACGCAAAACACCTAGCATGAAGAGGGAAGTTGCTTCACCAGAGTACAGGTAGAGTGATCATTTACCTACCAAAACTTCAATGTATTCCAAAAACCCCTCCCTAGGGATTTCCTTCAGAGAAGGCAATGGCACCCCACTCCAGTGTTCTTGCCTGGAGAATCCCAGGGACGGGGGAAACTGGTGGGCTTCTGTCTATGGGGTCGCACAGAGTCAGACACGACTGAAGCGACTTAGCAGCAGCAGCAGCAGGGACTTCCTTGGAGGTCCAGGAGTTAAAACTTCACCTTCCAATGGGGGAGGTGCAAGTTCAATCTCTGGAAGGGGAGCTACATGTCTCATGGCCAAAAACCCAAAACATAAACAGAAGCAATATTATAACAAATTCAATAAAGACTTTTAAAAATATTTTAAAATAGAACTAAATTTAAATAAAAGATAAAAATCCCTCCCTAAACTCCATATAGTCTTAGGGAGGAAGCCTGGCAAATGAAGCATATTGGAAAAGGGACAAGAAACTAGATGGTGACCCTGGTCCTTCCTTAAAAGCCGGGTGACTGTGCTCATGTCACTCAATGGTGACAGGTCTTAGTTTCCTCTTGTGTTGAAACAGGCCCTTGGACAAAGCTCTGGGTTTCCTGTCCATCTCCCACCAAGGACCCTCTAAATATCTTTTCCTCCAATTCCTTACATTTGGAAAGGCTTAGTCTAAGAAAGAACATTTATTAATGATTAATTTTTTGTTCATTAATGATTTATTTTCTATTAGAAGCATCCATAGTATTGCCAATTGAACCTGTTCATAAACATGACACCAAAAAGTTGCACTGATTTGAGGATTGTTGCTGAAATCAATAAATAAATTTTTGTGTGCAAAAGCCAAGCATGATCAGACATTCTCAATTCATGGCACTCTCAGGGCCTCAATTTTTTTTTTTTTTCACGATCCTCCAAGGCCAAAAAAATTATCTAACCATTCTGTTTATTAAGAACTTAGATCCAAAAAATTTAGTGGGTGTTTAAGTCCACTTAGTAGCCATTTGAAGAAAAATACACCTAAATTTTTAAATATTTTTGTTTCATTCTTATAAAACCACAGTTATAGGTGTATGTGCCTGTTGAGCACAGGACCTCTTAGCAAATCTTGAAATCAGATCTGTAAACAGATATTTAATAGATAATGATAAATTCTTTCTTGTTCCACATTGATTTTCACATGACACTCACTTGCTTTTTTATTGTAGCACTTACATAAAGCTTACTTTCACACATAGGATGTTATCAAAAAAAATGTTTAACGCACAATTTAATGTTGAAATTATGAACTGTCTTGAGCTAAAAATTTCCCTGATGTCTGTACTTATGTTTTCCAGAAATATAGAAATTTCTTCAGGATTATCTATGAGTTCACTGAGGCCCCCTCAGGCCCCCCTCACTCCTGTAGTCCTTAGTATACAGTTGAGGAACCATAGAACTAGGCAATTTCATCATAGCCAAATGCTTAATTTTCACTAGAATTTCTTAAAATTATGGAAAGAGCTCAGTGATGTCATTATGACTTTCAGAGACCCTCAAGTCAGAACCCACTAGACCAAAGAGTCTAAGCCTCTACAGAGTCCTTTATTTATTTATTTATTTTTTGACTAGCAAACACTTTATTGCTTGACTAATACACATATTTTAAAATGAAATAAAGACCAAATTTATCAAACCAGAAGATTTATCATATTCCCTAAATTTGTATGCTGGATTATCTTTTTAAACTGAAGTATGGTTGTGTGGAGCTGGAGTGACTGTGAGGAGATACTCCATGTCCAAGGGCAGAGAAGGTGGTAGGCGAGATGGTAGGTGCTGGAGCAGCGGCTGTGTGGTGCTGTAGCAACTTTGAGGAGATAGCCCATTTCCAAGGGCAAAGGAGAAGCCCCAGCAAGATGGTAAGAGGGGCAAAATCACGTTTATTTATTTTTAAAGTTATTTATTTTAATTGGAGGCTAATTGCTTCACAATATTGTAGTAGTTTTGCCATACATTGACATGAATCAGCCATGGGTGTATATGTGTTCCCCATCCTGAACCCCCCTCCCACNTGTGAAGAGTTGACTCATTGGAAAAGACTCTGATGCCGGGAGGGATTGGGGGCAGGAGGAGAAGGGGGCGACTGAGGATGAGATGGCTGGATGGCATCATGGACTTGATGGACGTGAGTCTGAGTGAACTCCGGGAGATGGTGATGGACAGGGAGGCCTGGCGTGCTGCGATTCATGGAGTCACGAAGAGTCGAACATGACTGAGCGATTGAACTGAACTGAACTGAGACCAAATTCACTAGCTGTGAATTTTTTCATGTGGTAATGTCAAAGGGATTTGAAACCCAAGGTGCTGCCAGTTTGGATAGAGTCACAAAATCCCAAATTTGAATCCTGTTTTTCTTCCTGTGAAGTAACAAAACGATGTGTAAAAGGAATTTAAGATTCTTTCTATTATTAACTTCCTGGATCTTAGAAATACCTCCAAGGGCACTTTCCACCGAAAAGTAGATGATGGAAACATTCTTGTTCTTCCTGCTCTGTTCTCCAATGTCTGAAACTTGTGTCTGACAGGGAACAGAAAGCTTCTCAGTAGACTGACGATTGTAGGAAAGAAGATTCTTTGTGGTTCCCCTTAAGAAATGCTAGGGATCAGAGAAGCTACCCTCTAACAACAAACCACAAAAATTGCTTTTCTTTGTACTTTGACTCTTCTTCCCAGGTGCTCTGATCAGTTACCATCAGAGCATCTGTTACAGTGCTATTGATGATGTCCAACCTCTCAGTTGGCCCCCTTACACTGATATTCTCTTATATTATGGAGTATGACAGACCACTAGATGAAATACAGTCATCCCTCGCCTCCTCAGCTTCAACCAAGGCTAGGAAATATTTTTTTAAATTCCCAAAAGTTCCCAGAAGCAAAACTTGAATTGGCAAAGAACTATTTACATAGTATTTACATTGTATTAGGTATTGTAAATAATCTAGAGATGATTTAAAGCATATGAGAAGATGTACATAGGTTATATGCAAATGTGCTCGGTCTTTTAGTCTTGTCCAACTCTTTGTGACCCCGTGAACTGTAGCCCTCCAGGCTTCTCTACCCTGGGATTTTCCAGGCAAGAACACTGGAGTGAGTTGCCATTTCCTTCTCCATATGTGCAAATACTATGCCATTTTATATAAAGGACTTTGGCATCTGCCGATTTTGGTTTCTTTGGGGGTCCTAGAACTAATCCCCTTTGGACTTGGAGGAGTGAGTGTATTTTAAAAGACACTTTCCCTCCTGTAAGGGCAGAATTTAGTCTTGTAAGAAAACAGTGTTTTACATTCAATGGTTTGGTTCATCTAGAAAAACATAGTCATTTCAAATGAAACACATAATTCTTTAATGTGTTTTTACATGAAGTACAACAGATCTCTAGGCTTGGCAAGAGATGCATGAGTTTAAAAAAAATCTCTGCCTTGATCACAGTATTTGTAATTAACAGTCAAATGATCCCAGTATTGGGATGTATTATAGATTGGCCTTCCTTTTTGCTAACATGAAAATTTTTCTTTGGATGGGACTTTACATTTCTTCTGTTTCTTTTTCCTGTATCTATCCTTAAACTCCAAAGAGGATAACACTCATATCATATTGCCATACCAGACACAAAAACAGAAAATGAGGAAAAGATATAACGAACAGCAAGAGTATTCCATGACCCCAAAGAAATGTTTGTCCTTATATCTTTTCAAATTAAGAGAGGAGGGGGGAAAAAAAACAACTTCACAGAGAAGTAAACCTGAGACACTGATTCAAGAGCCAGACAGTTCAATGAACAGGATAATCGGGGTAGTTTTTGACAGGTGCGGCTGCCTGCCTATAGCTGGCATATAATCATTACCATTTTAATAAGGCTCTAATAGGGGGGCTGATCATTCAATGGGGTGTGAGGATCCTAATTCAGCTCCCAATCCCACATGAATGTGCTAGAATTTGCAAGCTTTGTTTTCCTCTTTTGTACCTCTGAATGCCAATAATTACTGGCTATAGATTCAAAAATTCTTAGAACTGGAAGCTAAATTAGCTCTCCTAATACTGCACAAGAATGTCAATACTCATAAAAAAAAAAAGGAAGCAAGTGGTTTTTTTGTATTCTTTTTTTTATTACACTTGTAAGCATTGTGAAGACCAGCAGTTGAAGTGGGCTGGCTTACAGCATGAATAATGACATTACTGTCCGTCTCATGAAGCACCCTCCCCCTTTCAGGAACAAAAAGTTATCCATCAGCCCAAATGAAATAAGTCTTCTAAAATCATATATTTCTTTTTAACTTCCTGCTTTTCCTTGTTGCCAAAAAACCCATGTCTTCTCTTTGATCTGGTTTAGAGATAGAATTTATAAATATTCTGTAACTCCCAATTGAAATGTAAGTGTCTCTCTGTGACGGAAAAAAAAAAAAAAGCTTAAACTTCTCCAAAACCTAGCTCCAAAGAGATTATTCATAGTGAAAGCACTTGGCTCCTAGGTAAAATTGTAATCAGAATAACTATGACCTCAGATCCCGTTATTTAGATAGCACAAGATGCTGGGTGATTTTATCTGATCCTTCAACACCTCTCTGAATTGTATATTATTTTTCTAGCCCCATTTTCACAGGATGACATGTAGAGTGATAAACTAATATACCCTGTCATCCTTCCAGTAAGTGGATTCAAGCTGCCAATATACCACAATTTCAGTTTGTTTCTTACAAGGGACACTTGTCTTGTCTGAAACTCCAAAGCTTCCGTAGTAACATGCTTCTCACCCCACATCTCACCCAGTGTCACCAAAGGTCACAGCCGTTCATTTTTCGGGTGTCAGCAGAAATGTTCTTCCCCAGAGGTAAGAAATCTGTTTAAGGTCATGCTCTGGCTAATGCCAGGAATCGGCTTTCAGGAACTTGCTTGAATTCTCCTTCTTCAGGCATCAGACCATGCTATCTCCAAACAAGCCATGGAAAATGAAATCTTTGGTGGTTGATAAGTAATCTCTAAAATGTCGTTTGTCTGCACAGATGACTTGCTACGTCGCTGTTCTTTGGGAGTCAGGCCAGATGCTCTGTGAGCTTCTAACACAGTGTGTCAGGGCAGCTGTGTGCCAAAGACCTTTTGGATAACATTGCATGCATGCTCTCCCTAAAACAAACTCTCTTCTGTGTGGATCACTGACATGTAACCGTCTTTAAATTCCAAGAACACCGATTACCATTGCCAGGTCTTATTTTGTTTAGCGGATATGCATACAATTTTTAACTAAAAGGGACTTCTGATTTTACAATCCAGAGAGCTTAAGCGTCCTGACCATTGTTATAACCATTGTCAAGTAGTAGTCCTGATACCACAGTCTAGTTTTCATAATGCTCCAGAATTATTTTCACTATGAATCAAAATTATTGGTGGCTGTAAGCACACACACTAAAAGCTCCACAAACTTCACCCTAGCCCATGTGAACAGCACTAGGAAAAAAAATTTTTAAGTAATGTTATGTATTTATCTGACTGTGCAGGGTCTTCTTTGCTGTGTGCGTTTTTCTCTACTTGTGGTGAAAAGGGGCTTCTCTCTAGTTGTGATGCAAAGGCTTTTCAATTCAGTGGCTTCTCTTGTTACAGAGCACAGGCTCTAGAGCATGCAGGCTTCAGTGGTTGCGGCTCATGACTATACTATAGGCTCAATAATTGTGGTGTAGATGTGAGAGTTGGATTGTGAAGAAAGCTGGGTGCTGAAAAATTGATGTTTTTGAACTGTGGCATTGGAGAAGACTCTTGAGAGTCCCTTGGACTGCAAGGAGATCCAACCAGTTCATTCTGAAGGAGATCAGCCCTGGGATTTCTTTGGAGGGAATGATGCTAAAGCTGAAACTCTAGTACTTTGGCCACCTCATGCAAAGAGTTGACTCATTGGAAAAGACTCTGATGCTGGGAGGGATTGGGGGCAGGAGGAGAAGGGGACGACCAAGGATGAGATGGCTGGATGGCATCACGGACTCAATGGACGTGAGTCTGAGTGAACTCTGGGAGTTGGTGATGGACAGGGAGGCCTGGCGTGCTGCGATTCATGGGGTCACAAAGAGTCGGACACGACTGAGCAACTGAACTGAACTGAACTGAACAGGCTCAGCTACTTTGAGGTGTGTGGGTTCTTTCCAGACCCCTGCACTGGCAGGTAGATTCTTTACCACTGAGCCACTAGGAAAGCCCAGGAAAAGATATTGCCAGGTTTAATTCTTATATGACAGATAGGAGTCTCATAACAGCTTTCTGATGGATCCATATGAAGAAGATAAGCCAAATCATAATATATGACTGTTACCTTAAGTGTCTGAGCCTGATTCTGTGTTGTTCAATGAAGACTCTGTATTAGTTACTTCTGCCAAAGAAACTATCTCAATGTTTAGCACATGAAGGTAACAATGAGCATGTTTTGCTTTCAGTTTTTAAAGGCCAGGAGCTCAGGAGCTGCTGAGGTAAGTGATCCTGGCTCGAGGTCTCTCACAAGACGGTTGTCCAGATGTCAGCCAAAACTGCAGTTATCTGAGGCTTCCCTGGGGTTAGGAGGTTGTTGGTCCACATGACTGTTTAGTTGATCCTTCAGAGTCTCACCTCTTGCATCTCTCCATTGGGCGGCTTAAGTGTCCTCACACATAGCGACTGCTCCCCACAGAGCTAGTGACCTAAGAGAGAACAAGATGGAAGCTCTACTGTCTTTTATGACCTGGTCTCAGAAGTCACATGCCACCATTTACTCAGTGGCTTATTGGTTGCATAGGTCAGTCCCATTCAACGAAAGAGAGGACTGCACCAGGAAGAATACTGATGGAGGGAATCACCAGAGTAGAGCCAACAAGTTAATCCTTCAAATAGAAGTCTACACAGAAGTGGAGACCTCAGGAATGAAAACCACAAGCTAGCTCACCAGTTTTCTATTCATGTCTAACTCGTGGCTAGGAAATATAAAGACATCTATTTCTTATCTAGTCATTTACTCATCCTTTCACTCAACAAAAATTTACTGAGGATCTGCCACCTGCCAGGCACTATTATAGGTGCTGGGTAGCAACCAGCAATAATAAATGTATCTAGGATGTACCCTCTAGAATTCAACTGCCATCTTCTCAGAGGGTACCACTGCAGTACCAGCCCCTTATGGAAAATTCTCTTAACATTCCAGGTTTGAGGCTTCTTACTTTATCCTTAGGGAAAACTGGACTTATTTTGCTCTGTAAATATAAAAAAACTACCAGACCTAGGAAAGATACATCTCCCAACCAGGAAAGAACATTTTGGCAAAAGTGAACTTGCAAAAGCTGCCATGCAGTACTTACGATGGTTATAATAGAGATCTCTGGCTTACAATGTACAACTCATAGCATTACTTAGAGTATGTATATGCAAATTTTACACTATTCATAAAACTGAACATGTTAATCATGTCCTATTGGATTGAACAAAACGAAATGAAGTCATTCAGTTGTGTCTGACTCTTTGCGACCCCATGGACCGTAGCCCACCAGACTCCTCCATCCATGGAATTTTTTAGGCAAGATTACTGAAGTGGGTTGCCATTTCCTTCTCCAGGGGATCTTCCCGACCCGGGGATTGAACCTGGGTCTCTCGCATTGTAGGCAGACGCTTTACAGTCTGAGCCACCATGGAATTCCAGGGAATTGGATTAAAACATTGCACTAATACAAGAAATGACTAAAATAGCTGTACCTGAACTGACAGTCTTTCTCCCTTTAAACCGTTGAATATCATTGCACCTGTTAGGGAAAAAAATGGACATAAAATAATAGATTATGTGAATATTGAATGAAATAGTTTATATATAACACTTAATACAGTGCCTGAACTATAAGTGCCCCTTAAATGGTAAAATATACCAGTATATTACTCTAAACCACTCAGATAACTGGCTTTTCTCTGTTGATATTCATTTATTATCATTCTTTTTGAGGATTTCAGTGCTCAGTCAAGAATTAAAAATTCTAACTTTGAACTTCACCCCTAAAGCATTAATCTCCCATAGTTATTGGGCTCTCCTATGATCTAAAATAGGTGTGTTTTCTTCCACATATTTTTCAATGCTTTTATATGATTCAGAAACTGGTTATATGACTCAATGTAGCTGGTATTTGTAACAAATGATAGTGTCATTTTGTACTAAAACAAATGTCACTTTAGTCTGTGGCATATTTTTTCGTCTGTAAAATGGGATGAATGGGTTTATTAGTCTTCTGTCACTTAACATGTGACAATTAGTATCTTGGAAAACAGAAATGTGCCTTTTGATGAAATTTCTAGATAGGATAGTCAGTGCAATTAACTTGTGGTCTCCTGCTTTTGAAAATATCCTTGAGTTTTTCACTTGTCTGATGCTATAGCAGAGGACAGCAACACATTCTGCCAATATCCAAACTTTTGCTAATTTTTTGAGTATGACCTTTAAAGCCAAACGTATGCCTTCCCTGCTTCCAATTCTGCTGAACACGAAGAAAATGTGATTTCCTGGAGCAAAATAAAAGGCTTAGAAAGAAGACTGAGAAGGCTTCTTAGATATCAAATAGCTGTTACATAACACCATTCTGATGAAGCAGTGTAAGTGAATCAGAAACATATGTATTGGGTTTCCCCTTGAGTTATTTGAGGTTTCAAAATCAAGGGATTAAGAAAGTGGTAGGGGCTGCCCTTCAGTTGTACAGTGCCCCTTAGATACCCCCAAGACTTATTTTGGGGAAGAGATTTAATTGATCCCTCAAAACTTCAGGATATTCTCCATGGACTGAGAAGTCTCCAGAATTCATAAGATTGTCTCTCATTGCCAGCTCTCTAGTCCTATTTCTAAATCAAAGAAGTAAAGTACACAGATGCTCAGAGGCTTATCTGTACTGAAGTAAAGATCCTTTCCTTGGGCTTGCCATGAATTAAAAATAATCCTCTTTTTTTTGTTGTTGTTGTAAGCCAGAAAATAAATACTGGACACATTTTTTTTTCTTTTGTGGAGCTCCAATTCTGAAGATATAACCCTCAAAAAAATTTGTTAAATTAAGAAGTATGACCAGCTCGTCTTTCACTTAGTTTTATTGAGTAAAGTGACTCATGCCTAAAGTTTCAAATATCTGTCATGTTATTGGGATGATGTCAACATCCAAAGGATGTTGGGGAATGCTTCAAAATGCTCAAATGATATTATTCTAAAAAATGGTTCCCTAATATCACCATTTAATGGGAGGGAAAGTGGAAGAAGAAACGGGATGTCCAAAAATCTAAGAACAAAAGTTTGGCTCTGAGGTCTTGGTGTTCCGTGTGTTGAACAAATTCAGATTAAGTTTAAATACAGCAAGTTTTGGAGACCATTCTCTTTGGAGCTTGGCAAAATTGGTAAATCAGCTATTAAAAAATAGGACTGAAGTGTTTTATCTGTGTTGTCCTTTGTAATTAGGCTGCTGAATAACAGAAGTATTATCACACCAGGGTTAGTGCCAGAGGATTATCCAAAGTTTTACAAATGGGATGCTAAAGTGGCCTGAACAGGTGCACACACAAAGACTAAGGGAGGGGAAAAGTAAGAGAATGAAAGCTGAGGCCTACTACTTTCAGCCACATAGTAAAATTAATGGTTTCTGTAAATGAATGGCATGGTTAGATTACCATTGAACTTGTAAAATTAGAGGAAGGAGTCAGATTCTTCATTACACTCCTTTTTTTCTTTATTTAATTTAAACGGAGGAGGTCGACCTTAATTGTCGTTTTACCTCAAAAAGAAAATCTTTTCATTGGAATAATTTTGCAGCAGGCACAGGGACTCCTCAAAAGAATCGTGCTTTCTGAAATCTCTTTTTTCTCTCCTGGTCTACTCATGTGACCTGTGTGCTGGAGAGAAAAGTAAGTTTGATCTGAATGAGCTCATATTTGAGAAATTGGTGATTTTAAAAAGAAAGAAAAGCAAAATAGCTACTACCTTTAAAATAACAGTGAAGATGGAAAGTCAAATGGGCTTCATGTTGGCAAATTAAGAATATTTTTGATGAGCCTAGCTTAGAATTAGAAGCAAACTCATGAATTCTAAACATCCTCAGTTGGACTTTATATTGATTTCCCACAAATGTATCCATCCCTTTTCGCACAGTTATTTTTATTATTATTTACTTGCAAAAAATGTTCCAGATGATTTAACTTTGGAAATTCAAAGGTCCTGAGGCTGCTATACAGAGATGATCTTCCGTTTTTACCAAATTTTCAGTACTGTTTTACCCAGCTTCCTTGGAGATGAATAGCATACATTTATTATTTGGCAGTCTGGATAGGCCTGCAGCCTTGCCTTTGCTTGAATTGTTTCAGATTTCAAGAACTGAATGGTAATACCAAATTTCCAGGCTTTCCCAGAGTACCACAAGTATGTCTTTGTTTTAGACAACATAGTGTATATGGAGCCCCCCAATTAACTCAGCAGCAAAGAAGCTGCTTGCAATGCAGGAGATGCCAGTTCGATGAGAGTTCAATCACTGGGTCAGGAAGATCCTCTGGAGGAGGGCATGCAACCCATTCCAATATTCTTGCCTGGAGAATTCCATGGACAGAGGAGCCTGACAGGCTATAGTCCATGGGCTCACAAAGAGTAGGACATGACTGAAGCAACTGAGCATGCTTGCACAACACCTACTGTGTATGAAATATGGGACTTAGTTCCTGGTAATGACAATGTCTCATGTCATGTTTTGTTGTTGTTATTATTGTTGTTACATTATGCCAACACATCCTCATATACGTCCCACTTATATGAAAAGAGTTACAAAGAGAAACAGGCTAATGTTTCCTGTACAACCTCAGAATCTAGTTTGTAAGCATAACGAATGCCCATGAAACCAAGTCACTGACACCCTCTCCCAAGGAGGAAGTGTACACTCTGAATTTCATCGTTCAGTGATCAGATGATGTTGCCAACCATATCAAAATTAGAAGAGACCAATACAGGGGAAAGAAGAGTGCTGCTTTTCATACCTTTGAGACATTTGATTTTGTTTTTCAGTTTATGTTCATAGGTAGCTCTGAACACACACCCCAAAAACTAAATTTAAAGACATAGGAATCATATTCTTTCATTTAGCCAAGTTCTCGATGAAGTAGCTTTTGTTCGGGTGTTTGCAAATATTAGGATGAACAGGATAAGAAGAGTGAACACTATTTCAGATCATCTATGTTAATCATGATCCTAAGATGCAAGCAGCAAAGATGTATTGAGCTGATTTAAATACAAAGATATTCATTGAAAAGACAATGGGGAGCTCACAGAACTGATTAGAATGCCAGAGAACTAGGGCTTAAAATGTAGGGGTGTGGCAGGAAACAGCATAGCCATAACTACGTTCTGAATTGCATCACATACAATTACAGGTTGATCACCACTGGATTCTCAATACCCCATCTTACACTTCTGACGCTGGAACATATTACTGTTGTGGTTGCCACAACTGTGCCTGGAAATCAGATGCTGCTGCTACCAGAGTCTTGCCAGAAGGAATTCTCCCCTCCCATGTTGCTTTATATCATCAGTCCCAGCTCAAATCATACCCCCGTGCATATGATTAGAGGCAGGAAGCCTGTGGAGGAAAATTATCGTGTACTTATAATCTCCATGGGCAAAGACAAGATCTGCTACCCTCCAGGAGCCCTAAAACAGGTAAATTCCGAATGACAGAATTGGATGAGATAGACTGTTAAGCATCACCTATATTCACTACCCCATCACAAGATTTACCTCCATCGACTCAGGTTTTGTAATGTGACTAACTTCGGCCAGCTAAATATGAGTAACAATGGCAAGTATCACATCAGGGCAGAAGCACTTTAGTGCTTCTGGCTTTTAAGCCAGCATATGGTTCTCTTAGTTTACTTTTCCCTATCTCTGCAAATATGATCAGATGTTTCTTTCAGCCTAAATCCCCAAATAACTATAGAGAGCAAAGCTTCTTTACAAACCAGTGATGGACAAGTAGTATGAGTCAGAAATCTATGTCACTATTTAAAACCACAGAAACTAGGGGGAACCATTTGTTACTGTAGCCTAACCTTGCCCTGTCCTGACTGATGGTGGTGATTCAGCTGCTAGGCAGTCAAAACATGGCAATTGCTCACCATAGAACTTGTCTGTTTTCCCAAACATCTTGAAACTTGTCCAGCCATACAACAAACTTCCTCCTCATCAGCTCATCACTTTGGGTGTAGCTGCTTTTATATTATTCCAGAAAACTGTCCTTGGCTGCCCTTTTTGCTCTTGACCTGTACTCTTTCAGAGCTTATCTAGTTTCTGCCTAATTACTATTCCTTTTCTTTGTTCCCCATTCCAGCCCAGATGAAGTCAGCTCTGATCATTGGTTTTCCCAAACCTTGACTCTGAGTTCTTTCAAAGATGGAACAGTGAACAAAACAGACCAAAATTCTAGCCCTTTGAGAATTGACATCCTAGTGAAGAGAAAATAGTAGAGGAGTGGGTAAGAAAGCTGTGGTACATATATACATATATACAATGGGATATTACTCAGTTATTAAAAAAAATGCATTTGAATCAGTTCTAATGAGGTGGGTGAAACTGGAGCCTATCATACAGTGTGAAGTAAGCCAGAGAGAAAAACACCAAGAAATGGTAATGAATAAGGAGGCCTGGCGTGCTGCAATTCATGGGGTCGCAAAGTGTCGGACACAACTGAGCGACTGAACTGAACTGAACTGAACTGAGTATATTAACACACATATATGGAATTTAGAAAGATGGTAACGATGACCCTACATGCGAGACAGCAAAAGAGACACAGATGTAAAGAACACACTCTTGGGCTCTGTGGGAGAAGGCGAGGGTGGGATGATTTGAAAGGATAGCACTGAAACATGTATATTATCATACGTGAAACAGATCGCCAGTCCAGGTTCAATGCATGAGACAGGGTGCTCAGGGCTGGTGCACTGGGATGATCCTGAAGGATGGGATGAGGAGGGAGGTGGGAGGGAGGTTCAGGATGGGAGACACATGTACACCCATGGCTGATCCATGTCAATGTATGGCAAAAACCACTACAATATTGTAAAGTAATTAGCCTCCAATTAAATTAATTTAAAAAAAATGTTTTTAAGTTGGAGGAAAACTTTTAATAAAGTTGGAAAAACTCAAAAACAAATCATAGCAAATACATACAATGGAATATGAATCAGCAATAAAAAGGAATGAACTATCAGGTGAATCTCTAAAGAATTATGCTGAGTTGAAGAAACCAAAGCAAGAAGGATGTTATGAAGGATATGAGGAATTTTTCAGGGGTGATGAATGTGTTCATTTTCTTGACTGTTGTGATGGTTTTATGGGCATGTTTCAAAATGCATCAAATTGTTTCTTTAAATATATGCAGTTCATTTTATATCAATTATATTTCAATAAAGAACTTTTTAATATTAAAAAAAAGAAAATAAATAAAGTAAGCAAGTTAAGGACAATAGAGAATTCTATGAGTAGGTGGGAACCAGTAGTTTTTAGATAGGGCTCATCAGATACACTGTATTTGAGCATAGATTTGAAGGATTAACGAAATGAGGCATGTGGATACATGGATGCCTGTTTTCTTTTATATAATGTCTTTTTGTTTCTAACTTATGATGGCACAGTTTGAGCCTCTGTTTACACCTTTGGTGATATCAGCCAAGGTTATCTGCATCTCTGTATAAGAGAAAAGTCTTCAGTTCAGTTCAGTTCAGTTGCTCAGTCATGTCTGACTCTTTGCAACCCCATGAACCGCAGCACGCCAGGCTTCCCTGTCCAGAGTCTTGCCTTCCCACCAACTGCCAGAGTCTACACAAACCCATATCCATTGAGTCAGTGATGCCATCCAACCATCTCATCCTCTGTAGATCTCCTCCTGCCCTCAATCTTTCCCAACATCAGGATCTTTTCAGATGAGTCAACCCTTCGCATCAGGTGGCCAAAGTACTAAAGTTTCAGCTTCAACATCAGTCCTTCCAATGAACACCCAAGACTTATCTCCTTTAGGATGGACTAGTTGAATCTCCTTGCAGTTCAACGGACTCCCAAGAGTCTTCTCCAACACCACAGTTCAAAAGCATCAATTCTTTAACACTCTGCTTTCTTCACAGTCCAACTCTC
>SJYV01042696.1:627277-647047 GCA_006410875.1 Neotragus pygmaeus | reverse complement strand
CTGGCGTGCTGCGATTCATGGGGTCACAAAGAGTTGGACACGACTGAGTGACTGAACTGAACTGAACTGAATATATGCTGATATCTTGAAGACAGCCCAACCTTTCGAAATTACATAGATGTCTCAAAGCATTTCAGACCCCATCTTATTCTAAACCAAACTCAAATATATACCTTCCTTTCGCACCATACTACATCCTCTGTGCTCCCTCATCTGAAAGGTAAAGTCCTGTTCAACATTTTACACTTTCTCTTTACCCCCTCCCTCCATCATGCATGAAATCTTAGTAATTATGTGTCTAAAATGTCCTGTGATATTCCTTCTCTCCCACAACCAGTGTTCTAATCAGACCTTGTACTGTTCATAACTAACGTGACACTGAGACTTCATTATTACTTGTCCAGTCGGTGCTTAAAGTGGGTTAATTGACTAGTAGAGGATCTGTGAAGTTAGTAAGAGGTATAAATTAGCAAGAACACAAAATAGATCAAATTCTGATTAAATTGAAATATAACCCATAATTATACTGTACTTTGGTTTTGGTTGATGATAAGGTCAGTGTCACCACTGATCCTGATAGCTAAGACAATATTCTTGGAAAATATCATCAGTCAGGGAAATGTTATGTGCCTGTTGTTCGTAAGTATCTCTGTTGTCTTTGGAACTAAGTCTTGATCTATACAGAATCCTAATAAGCTCAATTATCTAGCTTCCAAGCTTACAACAGATTAAGATGATTGCATTAGGAGATAAGGGAAAAGGTGAAACACTGATGGCAAGCAAAAGTGACAGCTGACAGCAAGGAAGAAAGAACTGTCACAAAAAGTAAACACCGAAACTAAAAACAGTGCAATGCTACGGCCATTTGACTTGCAGAAACTTTTGCTATCAAAAAAGATAATGTTTCAGCTCTATCACAGTTTTCCACAATCGTTCATTTCTCAACCATTCCAGCTAAAATTATTCTGTATTTTCAATTTCTGTCTATTAATTGTGAAAATACAATCTATTATTGTTCATAAAGCTACCTACATCCAAATTTAGGAGTGTCTTTACATTAGTTTTAGACTTCTAAGTGTATGCGTTTACTAAGTTTATAGATACCACTACATTATTTTTCTTAGCTCTTCTCAACCCAGAACAGAATCCTAATTGTATTATTGATAGCCTATTCAGAAACCATTCTATAGCTTAAGCATTTTGGTTTCCCTTAACTGGACTTCCTCCATCTGTCAAATTTTCATCTAGCCCACTATCTGGGAGTATGCCCCATCTTTGTCTAAAAACAGAGTAAGGTTTTCTGTCTTGTATTCAGTGCTCTTTCTGGGTGGAAATAATTTAGGAAGATATTCACAGGCATGCAGTATCTACTCTGCTCCATGATTAGCTTTCATAATTAAGCTTTGTATTAACCCAAGTATTTTTAAAGGTGCTGAAACAAAAAGTGTTTGTGGAGTAAACAAATGTTGTAATATTTGGGACAACTGTCTTCAAGTAAAGGTCAGGTTTCTTCCTGACCTAGTGTTCCATGATTTTCAGCTCTTTTTGGATAATTTCTCTGGGGTTATAGCTTTTTGTGTGTGATATCCATTTTTTGTGTGTGATATCTGTTTTTATTGGGATATAGCAGATGCATGTCTGTATAGTAGAAAGCAACACAACCTTGGGACTGTAACTTTTGGCTCACAGTTCCTTATGCTTCNAATTTCTCTGGGGTTATAGCTTTTTGTGTGTGATATCCATTTTTTGTGTGTGATATCTGTTTTTATTGGGATATAGCAGATGCATGTCTGTATAGTAGAAAGCAACACAACCTTGGGACTGTAACTTTTGGCTCACAGTTCCTTATGCTTCAGTTTTACTCAGATGCTCTCTCTCTCTCTCTCTCTCTATGCATTCTGTACCTTTTATTTGCCTACAGTGATGCTCATTTATTTCAGTCCTATTTTGTTATGAGGCTCTAGGAGGGTCTCAGACTGGCAGGTGTTGTGGCAGGTGGGAGGGCTTAGGCTACAGTGCTGGCTCTTACTGGGTTCAAATCCTGCTTGAGCAGAATTAATTGTATATCTTTAGGGAAATATGCTTAACTCTGGAAGCCCTACTTTTCTTCTTTCCATAGAGAGGCCATGATTTCGAACCTTCCATGAAGGAAATGCACTGGGAAATAAAGCTCTTCATGCAGATAGTGAAAATGTATAATTAGATGTCCATTGGGTCAACAGTGAACGTAGCAAGCTCATGTGTGAAGAGGTGGAAGGCAGATTGGAGGAGTGTGAGCAAGACTAGAAAATGAGGAAGTGGGGAGAGCAAGTGTGTCTTCACTTATGAAAAGCCTGGAAGAGGAAAAAAAAAAANAGAGTTGGACTGTGAAGAAAGCTGAGTGCCGAAGAATTGCTGCTTTTGAACTGTGGTGTTGGAGAAGACTCTTGGGAGTCCCTTGGACTTCAAAGAGATCCATCCAGTCCATTCTGAAGGAGATCAGCCCTGGGATTTCTTTGGAAGGAATGATGCTAAAGCTGAAACCAATATTTTGGCCACCTCATGAGAAAAGTTGACTCGTTGGAAAAGACTCTGATGCTAGGAGGGGTTGGGGGCAGAAGGAAAAGGGGGCGACAGAGGATGAGATGGCTGGATGGCATCACGGACTCGATGGACGAATCTGAGTGAACTCCGAGAGTTGGTGAAGTACAGGGGAGGCCTGGTGTGCTGCAATTCATGGGGTTGCAGAGTGACTGAACTGAACTGAATTGAAAATAACAAATGGGTCATTCGGAAATGTATGAAAAATACTTGACTGTCAGTATAGAAAACAACATTGGAAAGGCAGTAGAAACAACAAACTTTTAAGTCTAGTATTTCCAGGATATTTGTCGTGTGTAAATAATAACACTATTTTTAGTATTTTTAAAAGCTGGAGAAATTCACATAAATTAATTTTCTAGAGGCTTGAAGCTTGCTCTTATGAGATTCAAAAATAAGGTTTTATAAAATATCGACAATTTGTTATGAAAAACTTCCTAAAATATGTTACATTTTTCTTTCTTGGTGTCTAATATAACTGGACCTCTTGGTATCTAATATAACTGGATCTCTAATCTTTTCTTAATGGCTAAAGTTTGTTTATCCAGGATACCTTGTAGAGCTGGTGAGGTGTTTAGATCTGCTTGCTCTGGCACTAAATGGCCTCAGGTGGCCATGGTTTCTGAACCCTTGTGACAATTTTGTGTAGGATTTATCTCTTATACACAGCCATGAGAACACAATAAAAACATTTACTCTCATTTTAAATATAATTAAAATTACTCAGTCATCTGGATTTCTAGCCTGCAGCAGATAAGAGGCTATAGCTGTCCCAGTGTCTATTTCTGGCAAAGATCCCATCTAAATCCCAGCTCAAAACCCATATGTGCTAAACACAAGGCACTGTGATAAACACAGCCATAAACATGGTAGTGTCTGAGAACTGTGTAGTATTTTATAGAAATGCATCCTTCTTCTTCATTCATAACCCTGTTTGGTCCACACAAAATCCCAGAGAAAAAAATTTTTTAATGCACTTATTGAACATCTGCTGTGTGCCAGGCACAGGGCTAAGCCTGTTAGATTCATCACTTCATTTATTCATTCAGCAAATTTTCACCGATGGGCTACTCTGTGCCAGGCCCTCTTGTAGGCCCAGGGAATACTACAGGAAACAAAAGTTCCTCCCTTCGTGTAGCTCGTATTTTAAAGGAGTGACATATAACCAGTCAACCAAAGAAATAAATACACAGAACTTCTGTTGGAAGAAATGTTTTGGAGAAAAATTAAGTAGGAAAAGAGGTAGGAAGTGCTGGCGGCAGGGGGCAGGGGTGTTTTAAGCAGGGTAGTTGGAAAGGACATACTGAGAAGATGACACCTAGGAAAAGAATTGCAGGATATCACAGGATTTTCTAAAGAGATTACCTCTGGTAACAGCTTTCTGGCCAGAGGAAATAGCATGTGCAAAGGCCCCGAGGTAAGAGTGAGATCTGTGTGTCCTGGGAGCAGCAAAGAGCCAATGTGCCTAAAATAGAGTGAGCAAGGGAAGAGCAATAAGAGGTGAGGTCCTAGATTTTAAAGGGCCATTGAGAGAACACTGGCTTTTATTATAAGAAAAAAGGAGAAAAAACACTGGAAGGTTTTTGAGCAGAAAGTGTTAAAATCCTATATTAAATAGGATCACACTGACTGCTATGAGAAGAATGGATGCAGAGAGCAAGGATGGAAACAAAGAAACTAGTTAAGAAGACATTGCTGTTAATAGGAAAGAAACTGTATTCTATTACAAGTTAATCACTAAAGGGATATTACATTCCCTATAAATTTAAATTATACATAATGGCTCATGACCAGGTACCCTGCCTTCCAGGTAATAAGCATTAAGCTGAAATACTTTTGTTTGGCTCACAGGAAATATCCAGACCAGACCCACCTGTGAAGGACTGCAGAAAGAAAGATATTAACACATATCCTCCGAACTAGCTTAGTTTTGGTAACATTGCCTTAATCCAACTGAGAAAAGCAGGTAGCTTAGATTTGCAGGGTCATTATGGATATGAAAGGGGCTTCCCTGGTAGTTCAGAGGTTAAAGCATCTGCCTGCAATGCGGGAGACCCGGGTTCAAGCCCTGGGTTGGGAAGATCNTTAATCCAACTGAGAAAAGCAGGTAGCTTAGATTTGCAGGGTCATTATGGATATGAAAGGGGCTTCCCTGGTAGTTCAGAGGTTAAAGCATCTGCCTGCAATGCGGGAGACCCGGGTTCAAGCCCTGGGTTGGGAAGATCCCCTGGAGAAGGAAATGGCAACCCACTCCAGTATTCTTGCCTGGAGAATCCCATGGACGGAGGAGCCTGGTGGGCTACAGTCCACGGGGTCGCAAAACGTCGGACACGACTGAGCCACTTCACTCACTTATGGATATGAAGAGGGATAGGATTCAGATTACTTAGAAGATACAGAGTCAAGAGGATTTATCAATCAGTTGAGAGAGAAAAAAGAATCAAGGACCACTTCAAATTTTGTGGCCTGATCAATTATAAGAATGCAAGCTGGAATCAAGATTGCCGGGAGAAATATCAATAACCTCAGATATGCAGATGACACCACCCTTATGGAAGAAAGTGAAAAGGAGCTAAAAAGCCTCTTGATGAAAGTGAAAGAGGAGAGCGAAAAAGTTGCCTTAAAGCTCAACATTCAGAAAACTAAGATCATGGCATCCGGTCCCATCACTTCATGGGAAATAAATGGCGAAACAGTGGAAACAGTGTCATGCTTTATTTTGGGGGGCTCCAAAATCACTGTAGATGGTGACTGCAGCCATGAAATTAAAAGATGCTTACTCCTTGGAAGAAAAGTTATGAACAACCTAGATAGTATATTCAAAAGCAGAGACATTACTTTGCCGACTAAGGTCCGTCTAGTCAAGGCTATGGTTTTTCCTGTGGTCATGTATGGATGTGAGAGTTGGACTGTGAAGAAGGCTGAGCACCGAAGAATTACTGCTTTTGAACTGTGGTGTTGGAGAAGACTCTTGAGAGTCCCTTGGGCTGCAAGGAGATCCAACCAGTCCATTCTGAAGGAGATCAGCCCTGGGATTTCTTTGGAAGGAATGATGCTAAAGCTGAAACTCCAATACTTTGGCCACCTCATGAGAAGAGTTTACTCATTGGAAAAGACTCTGATGCTGGGAGGGATGGGCAGGAGGAGAAGGGTCGACCAAGGATGAGATGGCTGGATGGCATCACGGACTCGATGGACATGAGTGTGAGTGAACTCCGGGAGTTGGTGATGGACAGGGAGGCCATACGTGTTGTGATTCATGGGGTTGCAAAGAGTCGGACACGACTGAGCGACTGAACTGAATTGATTGCTATTCATAGAAACAGCAAAAATAATGGAAGGAGCAGATTTTGGTGGGGAGAGTATAAGATTTTTGTTTTTGCCATGTTCATTTCCATTTTTCAAATGGAAATATGAAGGAGGCAGTGAATGTGTGCCTCTAGAGTTTTTATTTTTTCAGATATGGAGCAGAAAGGAAAGGACTGGATCAAGGATAGGAGGGGAAATTTTACCTTTTCTCTTAAGGGAGTTGCTTAGTAGGAGAGGCAAGGGGAAATTTGTTGTTGTCTATTCACTTAGTCATGTCGGACTCTGCAACCCCAAGGACTGGAGCACACCAGACTTCCCTATCGTTAACTATCTCCCAGAGTTTGCTCAAATTCATGCCCATTGAGTTGCAGATGCCATCCAACCATCTCATCCTTTTTTGCCCCCTCCTCCTTCTGCCCTCAGGCTTAGCCAGCATCAGTCTTTTTCAGTGCACCAGATCTTTTCATCAGGTAGCTAAAGTATTGGAGCTTTCAGCTTCAGTATCAGTCCTTCCAATGAATATTCAGGGTTGATTTCCTAAAGGTTTGATCTCCTTGCTGTACGAGGAATCCTCAAGAGTCTTCTCGAACACCACTGTTTGAAAACCTCAGTTCTTTGGCATTCAGCTGTCTTGATGGTCCAACTCTCACATCCATACATGACTATTGGAAAAACCATAGCTTTGCCTAGATGGACCTTTGTTGGCAAAATGATGTCTCTGCTTTTTCATACACTATCTGGGTTTGTCATAGCTTTCCTTCCAAGGAACAAATGTCTTTTCATTTCATAGCTGTTGTCACTGTCTGCAGTGATTTTGGAGCACATGAAATAAAACCTGTCACTCTTTGCATTTTCCCCCATCTATTTGCCATGAAGTGATGGGACCGGATGCCATGATCTAAGTTTTCTGAATGTTGAGTTTTAAGCCAACTTCTTCACTCTCCTCTTTCACTTTCATCTAGGCTCTTTAGTTCCTCTTTGCTTTCTGCCATAAGGGTAGTGTCATCTGCATATCTGAGGTTATTTCTCCTGGCAATCTAGATTCTAGCTTGTGTTTCATATAGCCCAGCACTTTGCATGATGTACTCTGCATATAAGTTAAATAAAGAGGGTGACAATATGCAGCCTTGACATACTTCTTTCCCAATTTGGAACCAGTCTGTTGCTCTATGTCTAGTTTTAACTGTTGCTTCTGGTCCTACATATAGGTTTCTCAAGAGACAGATAAGGTGGTTTAGTATTCCTATATCTTTAAGAATTTTCCAGTTTGTTGTGATCCACACAATCAAAGGCTTCAGTGTAGTCAATGAAGCAGAAGTAAATGTTTTTTCTGAAATTCCCTTGCTTTCTCTATGATCCAACTGATGTTGGGAATTTGATCTGTTTCCTCGGCCTTTTCTAAATCCAGATTGTACATCTGGAAGTTCTCACTTCACCTATGGCTGAAGCCTAGCTTGAAGGATTTGGAGCATAACCTTGCTAGCATGTTAAATGAGTGCAATTGTAATGTAGTTTGAACATCCTTTGGCATTGCCTTTAGAATTGAAATGAAAACTGACCTTTTCCAGGTATAGGTGAAAATATCAGGAAATGATTAGGAAAAGAAGAGGAAACGTGACAGAGCTCATTTTAAGTTGACCTCAAACTTCCAGATAAAATGTTTGGCAAGTGTTAGGAACATATTACAACTCCTCAGGTAGAGTTTGCAAATGTGTAACAAAAGTACAACCACCACTCTCCTTTCTAGCACGTGATGCAGACATCTTTAATCAACCACCACCCTCTTTTCCGTTAATCTTAGCTGCAGTCTCAGTCTAGCAATCCTCAGTTCAGTCCTTCTAAGGCAGAGAGATTGCCTCCCCTTAAAAGACCAGCTGTAAACCTCTATTTCATTGTTTTCTTTAAGTTTTGTCCCTGATTTAAGCAGACCTGAAACCATGCCTCAGATGGAACTTGAACCCACCGTCTTCCAATTGAAACTGCTCAACTCATCTCAGGACTTAATTAAGCTCAGTTTCTTTATATCTTTGTACAGAAGGAATTCAGTGAGAGGCAAAGAAATAGGTAAGAAGTAGATATATTAATGGGCTTCCCTGGGGGTTCAGTGCTAAAGAATCTGCCTGCCAATGCAGGAGACAGAGGAAACTTCACATGTTCAATCCCTGGGTCAGGAAGATCCCCTGGAGGAGGAAGATCCCCTGGAGGAGGAAATGGCAACCCACTCCAGTATTCTTGCCTGGAGAATCCCATGGACAGAGGGGCCTGGCCAGGCTACAATCCACAGAGTCACGAAGAGTTGCATATGACTTAGCAACTGAGCGTGCATGCAAGAGATTTATTAATAAAGGACGCTTTTGAAGGATACAAGTGGGCAGTCAAAAGGCTCTACCCCAAGAACTAAGTAGCCTGCATTTTTATAATCAAAGGAAAAAGTGGGAAGGAGAAGACCAACTTCTTCCTCTTCCTTTATAAAGATGTTGCAGGAAGATGGGGCACAAGAGGATGGTCATGTTCTAGGTCTCAGGCAAGTTTCTGGGCAGCTAAGTAAGGGTCCTTAGCTTGGAGCAGGAAAGAACACAAGAGTGAGTGATAATAAAGGGAGAGCAAGTTTGTTGAGAAACACATTCCATAGGCAGAGTTCGGTCCATCCCAGAAGGTGAGAGTGGCCCCAGGGCATGGTATCATCTCAGAAAATGAGAGCAGCCCTGAAGCATGGGGTGGCTAGTTTTTATGGGCTGGATAGTGTTTTAGGCTAATAAGTGGGAAGATTATACCAACTATTTTGGGAAAGTGATAGGGATTTCCAGGAATTGGGCCATGGCCCACTCTCTGGCCTTTAATGGTGGGAACTGTCCTGACGCCTGTGGGTATGTCATTAGCATAGGCTAATGTATTACAATAAGCATATAATGAGGTTCGAGGTCTATGAAACGTCGAATCTTCTGCCTGCTTGGGTCTAATGGTTCTAACTAGTATTTGTCATGTCCTCAAGGGCTATGGGAGAAGGAAATGGCAACCCACTCCAGTATTCTTACCTGGAGAATCCCATGGACAGAGGAGCCTTGCAGGCTACAGTTCATGGGGTCGCAAAGAGTCAGACATGACTAAGCAACTTCACTGGGTCAAGGGGTATGTATGTATGTATGCACGTGCTGTGCTTAGTCCACTCAGTCGTGTCAAATGAGTCAGTTCAAATGAGTCAGTTCTTCACATCAGGTAGCCAAAGTATTGGAGTTTCAGCTTCAGCATCAGTCTTTCCAATGAATATTCAGGACTGATTTCCTTTAGGCTATATCACTCTAAACAGTTGTGTTCTGCCTCCTTCCCTCCTGTCTCAGATCCACTCTAAGAGGCTTTGGGTCTGGGCCATTTATCTTTGACATGTAGAATCCTGTAGTTAGAGAAGGCAAAAAGTTCTTCTGGATGGCTCGAAGAGGGCTTCTGAGAAAAAGAACATTCTGAGCATTTTTCACTAGATAAACAAATTAGAAAAAGTTTGTTTAGGAGAGATGCTCTTGAAGATATGTGTGAGACGAAGTAAAAGCAAGGAAGCATTGAGGAAAGGTGAACCCATCACCTTACCTGAGCTATGAGGCTTGTTATACAGGGAATGTTGTGGATGGAAATCACAAAAGCATAACTGTAAAGGTAAGTTGTCATCAGATTATTTTTAAAATACCAACACTGTGATCTAGTTTGCAATTGGATACTGTAACTTTTTCAAAAAAAGTGCAGTAGAAACAGTCACTCATTTAAAGACTAACTATAAATATCAAGTGCTTCACATGTACCCAGTGTTACTCATTTTATTCCAGAACAACCCTTTGAAGCACATAGTTATTATCTCCATTTTATAATAGTTAAGAAAACTGAAGCATCAAAAGGTTATCTGATCCAGTGAAACCCAGTTGGGGATTGATTGAAATCAGGATTTCAATTATAGTTTCAACTATAGTTGGGTCATCTAGCTTTATAAATTCCTTGGAACAAGACCCATGTTGGAATTCATTATTTTTATAAGTGTGTGCATGCTAAGTCACTTCAGTCATGTCCAACTCTTTGTGATGCTATGGACTCTAGCCCACCAGTCTCCTCTGTCCATGGGATTCTCCAGGCAAGAATACTGGAGAGGGTTGCCATGCCCTCCTTCAGAGGATCTTCTTGACCCAGGGATCAAACCCATGTCTTCTATGTCTCTTGTATTGACAGGCAAGTTCTTTACCACTAGCGCCACTTGGGAAGCCCATTCTTTTTAGCACTGCTCCTCCAGAAGTCTATCGTGGTACCTGGTATATCTCAGACATGATATAATCTTTCCTGATATCATCCAGAGACCCTCTCTGTTTTACCTTCATACGCACAATTGTCTTCTTCAGAATCTTAAAATAGCTTTAGAGTACTGCTTTACCTTGGGGATCAGTGGTGACAACCCTGGCAAATTTTAACTGAGTGTTCAGTACACACCAGGCACAGTGTTAGTTTCTTAAGGTCCAGTAGCACATTCAGTCATTGATACAGTCCTATGGAGAAGCTACCTGTCTACAGCTGGGGCTCAGAAAAATTAAATAACATACCCAGAGCCACACAGTAAATTGCAGGGCTGAGGTTCCTCCCACCCCCAGTGTCTGGCTGCCTCCAGCACCTACTCCTCACCACCCCTGCTCCACTGTGTTCTTGCAGAGATTCTCCTGCCTTTAAGGCCCCAGTGACAGCTTGCTTCCTAACAGGTCCCCACAGTGAAGGATAGATTTGCTAGGCTTTGGTTGAGCTGTTTTGTGCAGTGACCAGGGCACACATTTTGTTAGACATTCAGCCTGAATAAGGGGCTCAGGCCTTTAGTCTGTGGCTGTGGAACAGAGAAAAGCTAACTGACCCAGAAGGGGATTGAACTTGTGACCTAGATTTCAGAGCACCAGATTCTAACCACTGGGCTGCAAGACACAGTCCCTCCAGAAGGCTGTTTTCTGAGAGTCCTGAGCTGCATCTTAAATCTGGAGCCTTTTCTCTCCCCAGCGCCCCCTCCTTATTGCTGGAGATTAAGAAACTGAGGTTCACGCAAGAGCAGAGTGAGAAGAAAATAAATCGTGATTTAAATTCATGCCTCTGGACGCATAGCTTAGCCCACTGAACCTCTCTCTCTTCATCTCTGCCACCTCCATTCTGTGATTTATTTCAGGCGATAGCCCTCTGTGTATGTATAAAAATCCCCCTGAATGTGTTCCCCTGAGGGCAGTCAATGCGTCTCTCTGAAGTTTAGCGCCAATGCTGATGTGTTGCAAAGGGATGAAAAACGTACATTTTCAAGTCTCCCCAAAGCTTCGAGCCAAAAGAAGAAAAAAAAAGAAAAAAAAAAAGTTGTCCATTCCCCTTTTTCAGCCCTCGCACTTCAAATGCTAATGAAAAGTGTGTTGTCTTGAGCCTTGAATAGGTCTAAAATGCTCTGGTTTGGAAGTATTTGCATACCGTCTTGAATAGAGAGGCAGCTCGCAGACAGGATTAAGCGCTACACATCAACTCCTCCGAAAGGGAGCTGACAGCGCTGCAGAAAATTGAGTGTCGGCAGAAACCTGACTGTAAGGTGAAGGGGGAGAAGTATCTTCTCCAGATATTCATCCTTTCCTCCTTTCTCCCTCAAAAAAATTTTAAGTGAAAAAATACATAGACTGTACAAAGTCCTAGCAAAGGGATTTGAAAAAAAAAGGTGGGGGGGGGCGGTGCGGAGAATGTTACCCTATCACTTGAAAACCACTTGCATATTTTTAATTGTGCAATTCACCACATGTGCACAGTTTTTAAATGGCTGGAGTTGTTTTGCTTTTTTTTTTTTTTTTTGGTGTTCATTTTGCATTCTGTAATCACTATCCTTTTAGGTGTCTATGTAGCTTTGTAAAGTAGTATTTTTATTGGCTACTTAATCTTCCTTTGAAGAAGGAAGTGGCAACCTACTCCAGTGTTCTTGCCTGGAGAATCCCAGGGACGGGGGAGCCTGGTGGGCTGGCATCTACGGGGTTGCAGAGTCCGGCACGTCTGAAGTGACTTAGCAACAACGATCTTCCTTTGTTGTATAGTACGTTTCTGTTAGTTACAATAAGTATCTTCTGTGCTTATAGATTTTTGAGTCTGTTGAGTTACAGCTTTGAAATAAATTCCTTTGTGTGTGTGTGTGTTTTTTTAGGCCCAAATGGTTATGGATATTTTTTTTATATTTTCCTGCATTTTCTGTTTCTCTTTATAGTATTATGTGTGGCTTATCATTTGTGAATTATCAACTCAGAATGATATCAAATGTGTGTGAATTTTCTAGTTTCCATTCAAATACAGAATTTGTATCAATGTTAATTTTTTAATGTGTGTTTGATTCTAAAATCTTTCTTGTTGTCATTGTTCAGTCACTAAGTCATGTCTGACTCTTTGCAACCCCATGGAGTGCAGCACGCCAAGCCTCCTTGTCCTTCACTATCTCCCAGGGTTTAAACAAATTCATGTCCATTGAGTCAGTGATACTATCCAACCATCTCATCCTCTGCCACTCTCATCTCCTTTTGCTTTTAATTCTTCTCAGCATCAGGGGCTTTTCCAATTAGTTTAGCTTAAATATAATTCAACATTTCTAAATTATTTTTACTATTTATTTCATCACTAGCAAAGATTTTAAAGTATTTATGTGTTTCCTATTTGTACTTTCTCATGGATGAACTAATTACCTGTTCTTCACCTATTTTAATGGGTTTGATATGGACCTCCTTTATAAACTTAAACGAATCTTTGCCATTTTTAACATGAGCATTCAGATTAGAATCATTCTAATCTGTTTCTATTTTATTGTAGTTTTGTTCTTTATTACTGTAAAAGTACTTTCAAATCTTTATATTTCCCAACTAATCAGTTTTTTGGTTTGTGATCCCAATAAATATTTTGTATGGAACAATGAGCTGCAGTCCAAATGTAGGCAGTGGATCAACTTATCCTGAAGCTGAAGGTGGAGGAAGTAGAGGAAATACGAGACAGCTATGAAGTGCTAATTAAATGGAACACATCTCCAAGTTCAATATCTGGGATTCTATGACATACCTGCCCTTCCTTGTCCTCTTGTAGAACTCAGTAGTCACCAACCCACTTGTTGATTACAGGGCAGTATGATTCTCACTCTTAAGAAATCCTGCTTTCTAGACAAGGATGGCAAGGTTCACCACTCATCTTTTTGCAAGCATAACTTAGTTTGTACAAAAGAAGTTAACCATATAGTATTTATTTATTATAATTTTTTTTAATTGGATGCTAATTACTTTACAATATTGTAGTGGTTTTGCCATACATTGACATGAATCCACCTAAAGAATTCTTTCTTGCTAGGAGTGAACTGCAGATTAAAGATCCTTCTGCTCTTTAATGCCTACAAAATGGCTAGCAGCCTGCATGAAAATATGTTCAATTTATGACAATCTTTTGCCATTTCAGCTGTAAAGGCAAATGAAGAAAAACATCCAACTCTTAAAAGCAGTTTAATTAGGCATCTCCCTTCTGGGTCAGGAAGATCCCCTGGAGAAGGGGATAGCAAGCCACTCCAGTATTCTTGCCTGGAGAATTTCATGGACAGATGAGCCTGGTGGACAAATATGACTCTGCGACTAGCGCAACACCTTTCTCCTTTTGTGAATTTTAGAGTTGAATTTTCTATCAAGAAAGCTTACATGATACAAGAAATTCATTTTCTTTTTATGAAAATGACATACACTGTTGCTTTGAAGTAACATTATGCACAGCTGAGATACCTATGGGCAGTTTTGAAATCTCTGTCTCAAGAGACCTCTTAAAGCAAGACAGCTACATACAGGTTTGTTAATGGATAAGTACAACTTTCCCTTAAAAAGGTTTAAAAGCTTTCTAAAACTATTATGTTTTTGTTTTCTGTATATCGTAAACTTTTTGCCCTCAAATGGCTTTTATTTATTTTGGAAATTTTCTAAAGAGACTTTTTTGTTTCTTTGTTGGCTTTGAGCCATAAATGAGTATAAAGGAGATAAAAAAATGCTGTTTTGGGTTTGTTTTTTTTTAAGCTCTAACTACCTACTTACCTATCTACTTCTCATTTACACAGTTTATCATCTATGTGCACATCAGGACATATTCACTGAGCACCTACTGTGTACAGTGTTTTCCCCAACATACTTTAATGTCACAAATAGATCTCTGTTGCTCTCAAGGAAATAAAAAGATAAATCACACTAAATGGTAGTATTTGCTATATACTAAATTAGCAGTAGCAAATTAGTGGTAAAGGGCTTCCCTGGTGGCTCAGATGATAAAAGAATCTGCTTGCAATACAGGAGGCCCAGGTTTGATCCCTGGATTGGGAAGATCCCCTGGAGGTGAGTGTGGCAAGCCACTCCATTATTCTTGCCTGGGGAATTCCACGGGCAAAGGAGTCCATGCAGTCACAAAGAATTGGACATGACTGAGTGACTAAGCACCCCAGTTAGTGGTAAAAGTAAGAGATCCAGATCTGCGTTGCTCGATACGTAGTACACGGGCTGAGGCCAATCCCTGGGAAATATTTACTCTAGTCTGAGGTGATACAAATACAGGAACTGAGGATAAGCACTGAGAAACTTTTATAGAAATTTGACAGAGTGATTTTATGCTTATTGAATCTCATGTTTCTGACCTTGTACTATGTATGGCTTTGTTATTTCAAATTCCTTTATTCTAGTATTTTTTAAATTATGTTTTTCAAAAACATAAGTAAATGAATGATAATTTAAAAAAGAAGCCTGATCTTTTACCTTGAGCAACACAGAGATAGCACATATCTACCTACCTATATGTATAATTGTACTATATATATATACTTCAATTATGATATGTGTTAGTTGCTCAGTCATGTCCAACTCTTTGCAACCCCATGGACTGGAGCCCACCAGATTCCTCTGTCCACGGGATTTTCCAGACAAGAATACTGGAGAGGGTTGCCATGCCCTTCTCCAATGATTATGATGAAAGATGATGCTGTGAAAGTGCTGCACTTAATATGCCAGCAAATTTGGACAACTCAGCAGTGGCCACAGGATGGGAAGAGGTCAGTTTTCATTCCAATTCCAAAGAAAGGCAATGCCAAAGAATGTTCAAACTACCACACAATTGCATTCATCTCACACGCTAGTANGATGGACGTGAGTCTGAGTGAACTCCGGGAGTTGGTGATGGACAGGGAGGCCATGCGTGCTATGATTCATGGGGTCGCAAGGAGTTGGACACGACTGAACAACTGAACTGAACTGATACCTATCTATATTATATATGCCTATCTGTATTATATATTATACATATCTATATAATATATATCATATATACCTATATATTCTAAATATAACTATCAATATGGGCTTACCAGGTGGTGCTAGTGGTAAAAAACCTGGCTGCCAATGCAGGAGACATAAAGGATGCAGGTCAATCCCTGGGTCAGGAAGATCTCCTGGAGAAGGAAAGGGCCTCCCACTCCAGTCTTCTTGCCTCAGAAATTCCATGGACAGAGGAGCCCGGTAAGCTATAGTCCACAGGCACAGAGTCGGGCAAGACTGAAGCAACTTAGCACACATGAATCAAGCTAGGTAATTATATATATATAAAACCTCAGTTGCAGTCAGAAGAAGACAGTTCTCAGTTCATTTGACACCCTGCCTCTTCTGTTTCAGAAGAAATCTCCCACCTTTACATGTATAGAGACTGTCATCTCTGAAGTTATTCAGTACCATAATTCAGTCTTAATTAAGGGTTTAGATCCAAAGAATGAAAGTCACATTTCCTGCCAAAACACTAGAATCTTGCAAATATCTTAAGGAAAAGAAAACTAGAAGAATGCTAACATAAAAATTTTAAAGATATACTGTCCAAGTTTGTTATATTATTTTTCAAACGTATTTGGATAGAGAAATCATGCAAAGGGCATATTCCCATTTTCCATATTTGTTTGACAAACTTCCTATAAAGCTAAAGGAAAATGATTAAAATTTCATACCTTGGTAAAATATAAATACATATTATATATTTTACAAATATGTTATATA
This sequence comes from Neotragus pygmaeus, assembly GCA_006410875.1. Classification (NCBI taxonomy): domain Eukaryota; kingdom Metazoa; phylum Chordata; class Mammalia; order Artiodactyla; family Bovidae; genus Neotragus; species Neotragus pygmaeus. The sequence continues at coordinate 631,094 of SJYV01042696.1, read as the reverse complement.
TTACAAATATATATTACACATTTAATTATATTGCATAAATCACATTTTATCACATATAGTATATGTGATGCATTCATATAATTTATATGCGATAAAATGTAATTATGTGATTTTGTAGATTATTAATATTGATATAAGCATAGATTTATGACATTTTGGAATTGAAATAGATCTAATTTCTGCCAGGCATTTTGCAAATGCAAAAACTGCAAATATATATGTAAAGTTATATACAGAGAAAAAAAACTGTGCTTAAATAAGTTTGGCTAGCTTAGAGTTAAAAATAGTTACTGTTGCTGGACTTCTTAGAGCATCTATTAGTATTTTCTGAATAAGAGGTCTCTGAATTTTTGTTTTGCACCGAGTCCAAAAATTATATAGCTGGTCTTGCTGGGAAGGTTTAACTGTGAAGGGAACATTTGCACAGAAGCATGAAGGGTGGAAGAGAGAAACTGAGGCTATGAAAGAACATTCAGGGCAGAGGGACGGGCAAACACCCAGCCATCGTGGCAGTGTGCCCAGGGCATTCTAGGCATCTCAAGAAAGATAAGACACGAGCAAGAAAGGAGGGAAGGCAGCTAAGGTCACAGTGATGCAGATGAGGGAAGAGGCGTGAGGACTAGCATAGGACCCTGAAAGCCATTGTGAAGATCTTCAGCTTTTCTCTGAGAGGCATGGAAACCATGAGGAAAAGGGTCTAAACAAGAAGTGACATGATCTGACTTATTTTCTCTCAGGATAACCTTTGCTTCAGGGTTGAGGGTAGATTCCAGCAGGAGTGTGAGGGTGGGGAATTGGTGGGGAGAATATTAAGGGCAGAGCAGGGAGCCCAATTAGGAGGCACTGGCCATAACCAAGCAAAAGATGATGGAGGTCCAGACCATGGTGGTAGCCGTGGCAATGGTAAGTGATACAATACTAGGTGTTTTCTGAAGGGGCACAAACCATGCACACAGAAGACTGGCTGCAGTATGTCGGAGAGGGTCAAGATGACTACAAGAATTCTGGCTTACAAATAGGAAAATGGAGTTGCCAACAAATGTGATAGAGAATACTGTGGATGGAATGGTTTTTAAGGAAAAGCTTCAATTTTGGACATGTTAAGTTTGAAAATACAGACGAAACACTAGCATATAAGCATTTAGGACTCAAGGGAAATGCTGAGGCTGGAAAACACAAATTGGCAAGTGATCAGTTGATAGATGATATTTAAAGTTGGGGGTTGGATGAGATTCTATGGGAGGTGGAACTGATAAAAGTAGGACACAGGTCTGAACTTTGGGTCATTCTAAAGTGAAGTGAACCGGGAGATGAGAAAATACTCCCAAAGGAGGCTACAAATTTTCAAGAAAACCAGAAGCTTTTCAGGCATCATCATCCTCTTTTGATACTCCTAATATTGGGGCTTCCATGGTGGCTCAGAGGTTAAAGCATCTGCCTCCAATGCGGGAGACCCGGGTTTGATCCCTGGGTCGGGAAGATATCCTGGAGAAGGAAATGGTAACCCACTCCAGTATTCTTGCCTGGAGAATCCCATGGACAGAGAAGCCTGGCAGGCTACAGTCCACGGGGTCGCAAAGAGTCGGACACAACTGAGCAACTTCACTTCACTTCAATATTACTACATAATATCTACCTTATAAGGATTTCATAACATTATAGATATTTAAAACAATTGCTGGCCCAGAGTAAGCATAAATAAATTATAACTCTTTATTACTAATACTTAAAAATTGCTCTCTTAAAAAAACCTCTCCAGTGAGGAAATAGGTTCAGTAACTTCTGTTGTTGTTCAATCACAAAGTGTCCAGCTCTTTGCGACCCTGTCAGATAGATGGGGCATGCAGCACACCAGGCTTCCCTGCCCTTCACTACCTCCCTGAGTTTGCTCAAACTCATGTCCATTGAGTCAGTGATGCCATCCGACCATCTCATCCTCTGTCATCCCCTTCTCCACCTTCCTTCAATCTTTCCCAGCATCAGGGTCTTTTCCATTGAGTTAGTTCTTTGCATCAGGTGGCCAAAGTATTGGAGCTTCAGCTTCAGCATCAGTCCTTCCAATGTATATTCAGGGTTGATTTCCTTTAGGATTGACTGGTATGACCTCCTCACTGTCCAAAGGACTCTCAAGAGTCTTGTCCAACACCACAATTCAAAAACATCAATTCTTCCTCACTCAGCCTTCTTGATGATCCAACTCTCACATCCATACATGACTACTAGAAATACCATAGCTTTGATTAGACAGACCTTTGTTGGCAAAGTGATGTCTCTGCTTTTGAATATGCTGTCTAAATTTAGCATGGGTTTTCTTCCAAGGAACAAGCATCTTTTAATTTCATGACTGCAGTCACTGCCTGCAGTGCTTTTGGAGCTCAAGAAAATAAAATCTGTCACTGTTTCCACTTTTCCCCCATCTATTTGTTATGAAGTGATGGGATTGGATACCATGATCTTAGTATTTTGAATGTTGAGTTTAAGCCAGTTTTTTCACTCTCCTCTTTCACCCTCATCAAGAGGCTCTTTAGGTCTCCTTCATTTTCTACCATAGAGTGGTTATCATCTGCATATCTGAGATTGTTGATACTTTTCCTGGCAATCTTGTTTCCATGCTTGTGAGTCATCAGTAACTTCTAGAAGTTCCTATAGCTAATAACTGATAGAAACAGGGTCACATCCAAGTTATTTTTTCTCCAAATTGCTGTGCTTTTCTCACTACTTATCCTATATGACTTAGTTTCCAAATATTTTACATAAAACAACCAGGAAATAAAATGTAAAATCAATAACCATCAAGCACTTCTTGAGATTAAAGTTCAAGAAACAGGTTGAAATGGAAATAGAAACTGTTACAGTGAATTGACCACTTAACACACGATAAGCATTGTCTTATCCTGTTTAACACTCATGGCAGTCCTATGAAAGAGGAAATAATATGACCCATTTTTTTGTTTTACAAATAAAGAGTGTGAATCTTGGAGCAGTTAAACAAGTGTTTCTAGAGATGTGTGCATGCTACTTCAGGTATACAGTTTCAGTTTGGGATCTTGGTCAGTCTCAGCATTGACAGTATCTACCAGTTCACCTGGGAACATGGTCTGGTGGCCAAAAAATTTTTTCAGGAGTGCCTCTTTATTTCTTTGCTTTCTGTTTTATAAGGTGTGGTTGACAAGTAAACACTGTAAGTATTTGAGGTGTACATTGTGATGTTTTGATATAAGGAAGGTACACTCGCTCAGAGGAAGGTGAACTATCAAGAATTTTCTCTAAATTTTCTTCTTCCTTCTTACTTTCTTCTCTTCTTCCTTCCTTTCCTTCTTCCTTCATTGCTCCATTCCTTTCTTTTTCCATCCCTTCCACCCCATCCTCCCTTCCTTCTTTCCTTCCTTCCTTTCTCTCTTGCAGAAAGATGACCTGAATTCAGATCCAAAGCAACTTTGAACAGAGTTATCAAGATGACTCACTCCAGGGTTTACACAAGCAAACAGAAATATTACTAACTCCACCAGATGCAGTAGATGATGAATTTTCTGGTGTTCCTTTGTTTAGTCAACTTTCAGTGTGAATTATGCAAAAAGCTTTCACCTCTATGTCTTTGTACACCTCTGTTAAAATCCCCCCTGCTTTTTTTGCATACATACTCAAACACTTAGTTGTGTCCAACTCTTCACTACCCCCATGGATTATAGCCTGCCAGGCTCCTCTACCCATGGGATTCTCCAGGCAAGAATACTGTAGTGGGTTGCCATTTCCTTCTCCTGGGGATCTTCCTGACCCAAGGATCGAATCTGATTCTCCTCCATTGCAGGTGGATTCT
>SJYV01042696.1:590920-627258 GCA_006410875.1 Neotragus pygmaeus | reverse complement strand
CCCCATGGATTATAGCCTGCCAGGCTCCTCTACCCATGGGATTCTCCAGGCAAGAATACTGTAGTGGGTTGCCATTTCCTTCTCCTGGGGATCTTCCTGACCCAAGGATCGAATCTGATTCTCCTCCATTGCAGGTGGATTCTTTATCGCTGAGCCACCAGGGAAACCCTCCTACATTATTTTGAAACATTTATTCACCTAATCTGTGTTACACTACATGCACCTCAAGGGTTGGGACTAGGCCTTTCAACAACTGATTGAAAGAACTTGTTTTTATTGCTCACCAACTGTATGACCATAGATAAATTGTTTAACCTCCTTGGACCCGTTCCCACATCTTTGAAACAGAGGTAATAAAATCTCTTCCTTGGATTACTAGAAGAATTAAATATGCAGCACTTAGTCCATGTTGTATATGATGCTGTTCCCTCTTCCTGGAACCTATTCCCTAGATATCTGCAAGGTTAATTGCCTATTTCCCTCAAGAATCTGCTTGGATGCTACCTTTTTAATGAATATCCTATTTCCCTGACTGTCTTATTTAAATAACCATATTCTTTGTCCCTATCTTGCCCTCGCAATTCCCCTATTATGATTTTGCTTTTTTATAGCATGCATTACATTCTCACATACCGTACAGTTTACATATTTGTTATGTGCTACCTACTAAACTAGAAATTTGATATTTGGAACTTAAGGAAATTCCAGTTTAAAACATCTGTGTCTGATTACCTGTTTCACAACTTACTAGAAATGTGACGTTAGCATGTAATGTCTGAAGTTGGCATTATTTAAAATTAGTCCTTGAACACTAAACCTTCTTAATATTTGCTCCCAAAAAGCTAGAGGAATACTTCCCATGGGGCTTGTGCAAGGTTATTTGCAAATATTTGTCTCAAATATTCTAGCTAACCTGCCACTTTTGGTCACAGCTGAGTAACTTCTATATGACAGACCTTCTTGAACATAACAATATAAAGTCTAGAAACAAGAAATAATTACCTGAAGGGATTACCAAAATGGGCAGAATCTGTGGGTGGAGTGACACTAGGAAAAAGGAAATGGCACTGAGTGAGTTTCCTGTTTTTATAGCAATCCACAATATTACTGGCTTGAAGAATTAGAAGACAGATTTCAGAGCAATTATAGGAAAAGAGGAGAGTCCCTGGCTGAATGTAATAGAGAGACAGAGTCGTAAAGTCTGTGCATAAACTTTTGATCAAGTCTCTGGCTGATCTCTAAACTACACATGCATAATGTAGATACAAACTCCTAATGGTTCATTCAAAGCTCAAAGTACTGAATTAAAATTTCATCTGTTGCCTACTGCAGGGAGAAATAATTTTATAGCTGAGTTCAGCGAAGTTAACTGAAACAAACAAACAAAAATCAATATTTCTCAGAGGAATATAACACTATCAAGAGTCTAGACAATATATCATTCACAGTCTCCAGGATACAACTCAAAATTATTTGACATTTAAGGGAACAGGAAAATGTGACTCATAGTTAAGAGACAATGGAAACTGACTCCGATAACACAGATTTTAGAATTATTGGACAACCATTCAAAATAAGCTATTATCCTCATAATCTAAAGGACAGAAAAACCAGCCGAAAATAGAAAGCATAAAATTCAAAAGGAAATTTTATAACTGAAAGATGTAGTATAAGCAATAAAGTCACTGGATAGATGTAACATCAGATTCCAGTACCTTGTTCAGTAAGATGACACAGGGACAAGTGTTCACTGCAGAGTCCCTGGTTGTGTCCTTGGTTAGTGGGCTTATTACCAGCTGCACACCCAGGTGTGGCTCCTACCAGGTCCCTGGGAGGCCTCATGCCCAGCCACTGAACACGTCCCTAGGTGGGCAGGGCTGGCCCTGGGCTGTGGTTGAGGGGAGTTAGAAACAACCCACAGACCTGTTTCAGATTACACAGCCAAAATTGAAGTCTGCAGACCTGATTCTGAGTCTCCTACTAGTTCCCTGGGTGGGCTGGACTGCTCCCTGACTGTGGCTGGAGAGACTGGAGCTAAGTACGGGGCCTTTTCAGGATCAATGGAGCAGGGGGTGGGAGGGGGTGGTAGCGTGCTACAGACAGGTGTGTGTTTTCTTAGGCCCCTATGTGAGCAGGACAGTTTATGGACTGTGGCTTGGATGGTCCAAAGTTCCATTGTGGGGAACCTTTCAGAATCTACAGTCGGACTGAAATTGGTGGGTTTGCCTCCAGAGGCTCTGGGACCACAGCTAAGAGGGGCTAGAGCTGGTTCATGGGCCATTTCAAGACTACAACTGGGACCAAGTTCTGTGTGCTTATTACCCAATGCACAGGTGAGTCCTCCAGGGTTCCTGGGTTAAGTGGTGCTGGTGACAGGACCAAGATAAATGGACTGTGGCTAAGTCTTCAGGAATACGGAGCTGTTTACAGGTCTGTCACCAGGACTGTGGTTGGTGAATCAGCCACCTGGCAGCTAGCTTCAGGATGGTTCTCCTTGGTCTTAGACTTTACCAGGGCTTCACGGCCTCCTACCTGGACTACAAAGCTCCCACAAAGATACTTTTGTTTATATATGCATGCTCAGTTACACAGTCGTGTCTGACTCTTTGCGACCCCATAGACTATAGCCTGCCAGGCTCCTCTGTTTCTGGAGTTTTCCAGGGAGGAATATTGGAGTGGGTTTGCATTTCCTTCTCCAAGGGATCTTCTGGACCCTGGGATCAAACCCATGTTTCTTACATCTCCTGCATTGGTAGGTGGGTTCTACCATGAGCACCACCTGGGAAGCCCCCTTGGTCCATGGATGGATGCCAAATTATTGTTGTTCAGAGGTGGTATAAGAGAGCACATCTTATTTGGCCATCTTGCTTTCACCACTCTCCATAATGCTGATTTTCTGATCCAGTTTTTTTCTATGGCATGTTAGGTTTCTCCACAGAAAGAATCAATTTTATGTGTGTTAGTTGCTCANGCCCAGTCGCGCCCATCTTGCCATAGCCTGGAGGACCCTGGGGACCTAAGGCAGGAAGGAGTCAGAGAAGGGGGATCAGGAGACCCAGGTCATAAGAAAAGAAGAAATAACGGTCATGGTAAATAATAGAAATACCTTACATCTGATGGCTATTTCTCCAGCTACGCCATATTTTCATGAAGACTTGATCTGATCCTGACATTAACTGAACAGTGACAATAAAACCACTGGCTAATTTTATTCAGAGTTTCCACCTGCCAAGCAGAAGCCAAGTGCCTTCTCCGCATTATTCATTGAATCGTTGCAACGATTCCATGAGAAAGAAGCTATTATTTCATTTTGAAGATGAGGACACAGGCTCAGGGAGGTCACACCTGCAATGTGGTGAAGCTACACCTCAGAACCAGGCTATCAAACTTCAGTCATTTCTCTCTTAGGCCCGTCGAGGTAATATAGCCAGTAAGATGATGAGCGGGACCTAAGCTTGCATTCCCTGGCCCCACCACACCCGACTCTCTTCCACTCTGTCATGCTTGGCCACGTTAGGACTTGAGAACAGGCATGGGATCTCCCACCTAATCCTCAACACTCCTGCCCCACAAACACACACACACATACACACCCATGCCCTAGTAGAGTCTCACATTCAGTGTCATTACTATAGATGTTGGTTGATAGGCCTATGGCTATTTGAGACGCTACACAACTATGTTATGGCAAGAACATCAAGAAAGGAGTTCTCAGCTGTTCCAGATTCACAGTCTCCAAGACTGACTTTTCCTACCTGGGGGGCCGGGGAGACCAATTTCTCCTGCGATGCCAACACCAATGTCTCCCTTTTCACCTTTGGTACCAGGCAATCCTGAGACGAAAGAAATAAGATAAGACGTCCCATCCTGGAGTAGAAAAATGATCTACCTGGGTCAGATTATTTGAAACACACATATACACGCAAATGCTATAGTCACAACAGACCTCATGCAATGGTTCTGTGTGCCCCCGAGAACTAGGCATGTAACCGGAGGGCAGACCTACCTCTCATCCCGGGCAAGCCCTGCCGTCCTTCTCTGCCAATCTGACCAGGGAGTCCTGGTGATCCCGGGGAGCCTGGCCGGCCTGGGGGACCATCCTTCCCTGGGGGCCCTGGTCGCCCCGGAGCTGCTACCATCTCCACAGGAAAGTGCATCCTGGAGGTGTAGTAAGCCATTCGCTCTGTAAGAAAGGACAGGGACAGGTCACAGGGCACCCTGGGGACTCGGAAAGACAGGCTGCCAGTGTAGAATCCAAGACAGCCTTCAGAGGGACGTCAGAACACGCAGGAACACACAGGTGGGTCTCCCCCACATCGCTCCCCACAGTGATTTTCCTGAAGCCCAGGTCTGATCCCAGCATCTCTTTTCTCCAGCAGCCTTCATTAATCCATCACCGGCTTCAGAATAAAGTCCAGGCTCCTTGCTTGGCATTCAAGGTCTGCTTCCCAAGCAAGATGCCTAGCCTCCTTCTGGAAGGGCCCATGTTTTCCCCAGTCCCTAGCTTACTGATGTTGGATGAACAAATCAACAGGAGAAAAAGCTGAAAAGGAAACCACACCAGCCATCTTAAGGCTGCTGCGCACGCCCCTCTATTTAGCGCTCACTCTCTGCAGACTCATTTGATATCAGTTTTCTTGTCCATCTCCTCTGCTTCAGCGGGGGCTTGGGGCGGGGGGCAGGAGGGAATCATTTTGTCTCTGAACAGAGCAGGTGAGAGGAAAGGCTGAAGTCTAACTGAACAGATGCCTGTAAGTGGGGGAGCGAGGTAAGTAGTGGGGTGGATACTTTAAGGGAAAGGAGGCTGGGGTGGGGTGGATAAGCAGCTGGGAAGGGCAAGCAGCACCCACTGCCAGCCAGTTCAGCGGCTAATTACCGTCAAACATTTTAATGATCTCTTGTCTGATGAACCTCTTGATTTCATCATAATTCACCATGTCTCCCTGAGGAAAGAGGAGAAACCTGCCTCAATCACACTTTCAAGTCTGGGGCTCATCTCTCTTGGGAATAGATTTCATGGGAATAAAGGATGGAGGGGGTTGCTGGGGAATAAAGGTCCCAGAAGCCTCCCACAGACACTGAAGCCAATGTCCTAAGCCCCCTAAAGTGGAAGAAAACATTTTGTGCATCTTCCTAGGGAACCGGTCTCCGCCCTCTCCACTCTCCCACCCAGTTAAGAACCACCCATACGGGGGTCATGCTCCTCTCCTGTAGAGCATCAATAGTGAAGCGAAGTGAAGTCGCTCAGTCATGTCTGACTCTTTGCGACCCCATAGACTGTAGCCTATCAGGCTCTTCCATCCATGGGATTTTCCAGGCAAGAGTACTGGAGTGGATTGCCATTTCTTTCTCCAGGGGATCTTCCNTATTGTCCCAAGGGAGCCCTGTGGGCTTACTTTCTTACTTTTGGCCATGCCACTTAATTTAATTATGTCATCTTGTCATTGCTACACATAATCTCAGGGGACCCTGGGAAGTAGGGCCATGCTGGATGCTATGCATTCCAAGCATCTCCAGTTCTTCTCATCAAATCATAATTTTCTTCAACCTGATGCTGTTTATACAAAACAGCCATCCCAAGATGGTAATGGCCACAGGGACAAATCCAAATGGAGATTTAAGGTATTATCTGATCAATTTGATCGATTTTGACAGCTGGTTCAGATAATTAGAGCAGAAAGGAAAAGATCTCTTTTTCTCCAAGGTTTGTCTTTTGGTCTAAATTGTTCATGTCACAGTTTTATATCTTCTCTTCACTTGATGGGTACACCTACGTTTTCTCCAGCCAAAGAGTTTATTATCTAGGCAGCTTAGCAAATTTTCAGCTTTAGCCACCATTTTTTCTGAGAAGAAAATTTTAATGGGTAAAATTATTCAGTTTAGAGTATACAAGGCCAAAACTGACTCTGCCATTTCACTTGATGAAACCAAGGATTGCATACAAAAGATCTACATACTATGCAAATGTATTTTCTATGTATATGTAAAAAGTTTGGCAACTCCCTCCCCTAAGCCCTTAAGTAATGTGCTTTGGTTTGAGAAGGTTAATTCAATAAAAGCTTCACTTTCTTTTCTGAAGGCATATGAGGGGCCAATGCTGGTGTGTTATTGACACTGCCATAAAACAGGGTAATCTCACTCATTTATCAATTTTTGCTCTGGAAGACCTAAAGCTGAGCTATTTAGAGACTGAATTATCTCTGGCCCTCAGAGCCAGATGGCAAGTTCCTGTGAAGGTGGGGAAGTATTGCTTCCAGGCATTATTGGAAAGTAATCTCTACACCTGCCATAGTGTACGGAGACTGATAAACACAGAACATGCTACATCCTCCCCATCAATCCACAGCCCCCAACAGTCCAAGTCAGAACCAGATTCAGCATGAAATGTACAAGTGATGGCCCCCACCCTCTGTGCATATCAGTCCCATTTGACACAAACACACTCAAATACTAACGCTATATTTTCAAAAAGAAAAGTTGGGTCAGCTATCACTTTCCATCCAGGTGCTTAAATAAGTCTTTTCTTATCCTCATCATTATGAAACGGCATGGTCAAAGATAGAGAAGAATGGGTAACCCTCCGGGGTACGTTTACCAGAGTATTATTGAAGAAAAGGAATTACTTTACTTCAAAGGTGGAGATTTACAATACCTGTATAATGTTTCCAAAGGGGATAATGAAAGGTTTGGCCAGAGTTCTACATCTTATACTTACACAGGGGTTTTTGACTTGTATGTATATGTTAAACACACACACAATATATCCATAATATATGGATTCCATATATCCTGCCCACCTCTTGGAATTATCAAGAGAGTGATTCAGTACTTACCTGGCAGGAAAGATACCATGATCACAAAGGTGGTTTTACCAGGGCAAAGCTTATTCATTGCACTCTGGAGGTGCTAAACCCTGCGATGTCCCCAACGGTAGAAAACTCAACTGCATGATTTGTGGTAGTGGGGGACTGAGTTCGTGCTTTCCCCTGCTTAAAAAAAAAAAAAAAATGAGAGACAGGGAGATAGAGAGAGGAAGGAAGGATGATTCACCCATTTTCTCATTTAATAAGTATGTTTGGTTGAAGGGATCCCCAAACGGAAAAGACATGGTCTAGTTTGTAAAGAAATCCATTTTGGAGAAAGGATTAAATTAGGTCATGATATGGACAGTAGCTCACATTATTTTTAAAGTTGTCATTGTACTAAAATGGTTTCATAATTGTGGGTCTTTTATTTTCATCTAGAATGGCTGGATATAGGTGCTTTTGAAATTATTGGAGCAGGATGATGTATAGCAAATACATCTGCTGTGTTGGTGTTTTCATAGTTCTAGCTATCAGAATCTTATCATTTTTTAAAACGATTTGTTTATTGATTTGGCTGTGGCGGGTCTCTGTTGCTGTATGTGAGCTTCCTCTAGTTGCAGTGTCCAGGCCTCTCATTGCAGTGGCTTCTCTTGCTGCAGAGCATGGGCTCTAGGCACGCAGGCTTCAGTAGGTGCAACTCGTAGGCTCAGTGTTTGTGTCTCACTGGCCCTGGTGCACTGGGCCAGTAGTTGTGGCATATGGCTTTAGTAGCTCCATGGCATGTTGGATCTTCTCGGACCAGGGATGGAATCAGTGTCCTTTGCATTGCAAGGCAGATAGAATCTTATTATTTTTAACAGGAATGCTTCTTACTATTTTCCTTTGGCTGTATTAACTTAATAAGAAAAAAAGTGCTAGAGGTTTTAAAGCCAGCCAGACCCACAGTTGACTCTTGGTTTTACCAATAAGTTACTGAGTGACATTGTTGGTGGGGGGAATCACGTAAACTCTCTGACCTTTATTGTTCTCATCTATTAAATGGGGATAATAGAATTAAGGATTCTCAAAGTTTTTTATGAGTTATATATTAATCTATATTTTAAAAGCACCTAAGAGAGTGGGTGGTTCCATAAATGAAAAAAATAGACAGCGGTCATTTTTATTTCATAGGAAATCTGATTATTATAACATGACAAATTAGCTGAAGGCCTCAGACAAATTAGGGATTCCCTGATGGTTCAGATAGTAGAGTCTGCCTGCAATGTAGGAGACCTGAGTTCAATCCCTGGCTTGGGAAGATCCTCTGGAGGATGAAATGGCAACCCAATCCAGTATTCTTGCCTGGGAAATCTCATGGACAGAAAAACCTGGTAGACTACAGTCCATGGGGTGGCAAAGAGTAGGACATGACTGAGCAACTTCACTTTCACTTTTTCACTTTTCAGACAAATTAATACCTTTGCTGTGAAAGTGCTGCACTCAATATGCCAGCAAATTTGGACAACTCAGCAGTGGCCACAGGACTGGAANAGCTAGGTGTGGTAAATTTCATCACCTCGTTTTACAAATAAACAAACTGAGGCCCATATCCTTGCTTAGGGGGACAGAGTGAAAGAGCATAGGGCTGAGACAAAGACCCAGCCTTTGATTAATAATAGCCAACCGAAAATGTCACACATCACCAGAAAGGGAAAGTGTTAGTTTCTCAGCTGTGTCCAACTCTATGTGACCCCATAGACTGTAGTCTGCCAGGCTCCTCTGTCCATGGGATTCTCGGGTTGCCATTCCCTTCTCCAGGGGATCTTCCCAATGCAGGAATTGAACCCAGGTTTCTTGCATTGTAAGCAGATTCTTAATCATTTGAGCCACCAGAGAAGCCATACATGTCACTGGAGGAACTGTAAATGGCTTCCATGCCTTAGTATGTACTTCCCTGGTAGCTCAGTGGCAAAGAAAACACCTGCAATGCAGGAGATGCACATCTGATCCCTGGGTCAGGAAGATCCCCTGGAGTAGGAAGTAGAAACCCACTCCAGTATTCTTGCCTGGGAAATCCCATGGACAAAGGAGCCTCATGGGCTATAGTCCACGGGGTCTCAAAGAGTCAGACATGACTGAGTGACTGAGCGTACACACACGCCTTAGCATGCCAGCCACTACACTTCCACTGTCTTCAGGCCATAGAAACAACAAGAAAAACACCTGTGCTGTCTGTTCTCCTATAGTCATTAGCTTTCACCGTTAGGGAGATATATATTGTTATCACCAACCTGCAGATGTGGAAACGTGCTCATAAAGGATAAGTGACTTTTTCAAATTCTGACAATTAGTTAAGAGATGAAATTAGACCCAGACTAGCCTCACCGACTCTGAATCCCGTGCTTTTTCCATTTACCAGAAGAGACCTGGGTTTTTATTATCCCTCCTTTGCTTCTGGACAAGGAAATGGCAGTCCACTCCAGTATTCTTGCCTGGAAAATCCCATGGACAGAGGAGCCTGGTGGGTTACAGTCCATGGGGTCACAAAGAGTCAGACACAACTGAGCGACTTTGCTTTTGCTTCTGATGCTTTTCACAAAACTTTTTCATTTGTTCAACAAAAATCACAGCAGTGGACAAAATAGAACCCCAATCCCTGCCCCTACAGAGCTTACATTCTAGTAGGAAAAATAGACAATACACNCAACTGAGCGACTTTGCTTTTGCTTCTGATGCTTTTCACAAAACTTTTTCATTTGTTCAACAAAAATCACAGCAGTGGACAAAATAGAACCCCAATCCCTGCCCCTACAGAGCTTACATTCTAGTAGGAAAAATAGACAATACACAAAATATGTGAAAAGGTACTGTATGTTCGATGGTTGTAAGTGCTATGGAGAAGCTGGAAAGGATTTTCAGGAGACAGTGAAGTTGAGATTTTAGACCAGGTCATCTGGGGAGGCTTCCCTGAAAGGTGGCATTTCAGAAAGGTTAAAAGGGAGGTGAGAGAGTAAATCTGCATTTCAGATGGAGGAAGAAGCAGTGGTCCCCAGCTCAGTGTTTGCCTGGCTTGACCAAGGAATAGGGCAGAAGTGAAGGTGGCTGGAGCTGTGAAGGCAGGGGTAAAGGAGTAAGGCTGGAGGTTCTAGGGTAATGAGAGGTCAAACAGAGCCAGGCTCAGGCCAGCTTGAGGAGTTTTCAGAGTGAAATGGACGCTATTTGACTGTTTTGATTAAAGGACACCGTTATCTGACATGTCATAAAGAAAGCTCTAAGTCTGTGCTGAGAATAGATGAACAAGGGTCCAAATGGAGGAAGAAAAACAGGAGGGAAATGGCAACAATAATAATAAATATTATATTATTAAATTAAATTAAAACAGGCAAAAAATGATTGCTATTGGCTTCCACCAGGAAGATGATAAAAAATGGTCAGAAAGAAATAGGGCTGGCTGTACCCTTGATGAACAGGGAGGCCTGGCGTGCTGTGATTCATGGGGTCGCAAAGAGTCAGACACGACTGAGCGACTGAACTAAACTGTACCCCTGTTGCTGCCTGTCTGCTAAGTGTCTTGGGGACACCGAGAGGGAGGGAGCCTTCCCAGCAAAATGCTCCCAGGAGTGGCAGGCAGTCAGGGGAATGACTTGCTCAGATCCTCCTTCAAGAGAGAACCTCCTGAGGAGGGGGGCTGGTTGATGACCCCATCTGCTCCCCAGATGCCATCCAGCAGTGTTCTCAGGGAGGCTACACTCTCCCCACGCTACTCCTAGCCAGGGCTCTGCCTAGTCAGAGCTCCTCTCTCAGGCCATCTTTGCTTCAATCCTCCTTCATCCCCTTTCTCCCTTCATAGACCTGCAGGGCTGACATACCTGGCCACTGTCATCCACCTTGGGCTTCAGTAGTTCTTTCTCTCTAATGAGGTTCTTAGAACTCCAGTTGGCATATCCAATTGTTTATTCTAGCCAATAACAACAACAAAAAAGATCCTATTCCTAACAAATAAATACAAATTGAGCTTTTACTATGTGTCAAAACCTGAACTAAGTGCTATACGTGAAATACTAATATATCTTTCTAATCTTTGTGCATGCTTAGTCACTCAGTCATGTCCAACTGTTTGCAACCCCATGGACTGCAGTCCACCAGGCTCCTCTGTCCATGTGATTTCCCAGGCAAAAATACAGGAATGGGTTGCCATTTCCTACTGCAGGGGATCTTCCCAACCCAGGGATCAAACCCACGTCTCCTGCATTGCAGGTAAATTATTTACCATCTGAGGCACAAGGAAGCCCTTTTAATTTTTACTACAACCCAGTGAGGAAAGTACTATTTTATGTACAAAGAAACCAAGTCTCAGAAAGTTTAATCAATTTGCCCAAATTCGAATAGCTGGCAAACGAAGATGTTGTCACTGAACTTAGATAGCTAGGGTATAGAATCTTAATTTTTGCTACTGTATCAATCTCAAGTCAGGCTCATGGCTCCTCTGACTTCATCCCTTCTGGCTATTTGATGCCAGTCTGTTAATATGATTATAAGATTTTGATGACATGTATCCATGGGGCTCAGCAGGAAGCTGGTGTCTTAATGTGCTGGAACATGAGTATTCTAGTACTATCTCTACAGTTAGCTGCTGCTGCTACTGCTAAGTTGCTTCAGTCATGTCTGACTCTGTGTGACTCCACAGACAGCAGCCCACCAGGCTCCGCTGTCCCTGGGATTCTCCAGACAAGAACACTGGAGTGGGTTGCCATTGCCTTCTCCAATGCATGAAAGTGAAAAGTGAAGTCGCTCAGTCGTGTCTGACCCTTCACATGGGACTGCAGCCCACCAGGCTTCTCCATCCATGGGATTTTCCAGGTTAGGCTTTCCACCAACTGCCCAGGGCCATGCAGTTCCACCTCTCTAGAAGACAGCTGTTCTCGTTTCTTTGCAAATATTGGTCTGACACCTGGCTAGTATCTTTGTCGCATTTCACATTTTGTGTTTTATCAATTTTAAGTGAAAACTATGTCATAAACTATCATGGAATGAAGAAAAGAGCCCTAAATTGGGATGAGAAGCCCTGGTTTTGAGTCCCAACTCCAGAACTAAGGCAGTAGAAGATGCACTCCACTGCTAGTCACAAAACCGCATCTGAGCTAGTCAAGGAATTTATTTGGTCATCCTAACTGGCAAGTCCAAAGGGCGACATTAATTTCAGACATGACTGCATCTAGGAAATTAAATAACAGAGGACTCTGTCTCACTGGATCTATCACCTCTTCCTGCCACTGTTTGGGCTTTGTTCTTGGTATATTCATTTTATTTTACAGTAAAGATGGCTCTCCCCAACTCCACGCTAGGTTTTTCTTAACACAGGACATTACGAAAGAAACCAATCCCCTCTCACCGTATTCATGTAAACCCTTAAATACAGACATGATTGGCCTTATTTGGGAAAGGTGTTTGACCAAGTGAGCCACTGGGCCTCACTTGATGATGTATTCTGATGGGCGTCCTGGATGATGAGTACACCTGTGCAGTGGGGAATACCAGACAAGCTAATCAACCATCACAGCAGTAGGAGACATTTCAGCAGTATTAAAAAAAAAAAAAAAACTTACCTACTGGGCAGGTAAATGTAACAACTTTACACAACAATCATCAAAGGTCTTGCCAACACAGAACACGTGCACGCCCCTCCACAGGGCAACCCAAAGCCTCAGCCGCCTGCCACATCCAGCTCCAAGTCCTAACTGCTGGGTCATATGCAGTCCTCTTCATCAGGTCCAGATGTAACTCCTGTGATACAGCAAGTCAAAACAGAAAATAACCCCACACATCTCCTCTCACTCATACACACATATAATACCCTCAGTATACATCATACCCACACACAATATATACTCAGTATACATCGTGGCTTTATAGGTGAAAAGGCATTTCCTATAACAAAGGGTTGAATCAAAAGAGCAGAGACCGACTTTCCTGGTGGTCCAGTGGTTAAGAATCCACCTTGTGATGCAGGGTACCTGGGTTTGATCCCTGATTGGGAACTAAACTTCCTGGTGGCTCAGAGGGTACAACATCTGCCTGCAATGAGGGAGACCCAGGTTCGATCCCTGGGTTGGAAAGATTCCCTGAAGAAGGAAATGATGACCCACTCTGGTACACTTGCCTGGAAAATCTCATGGACAGAGAAGCCTTGTGCAGGCTACAGTTCATGGGGTCTCAAAGAGTGGGACATGACTGAGTGACTTCACTTTCACTTTCACTCTGGGAACTGAGATTCCTCATGCTGTGGAGCAACCCAACCCACTCACCACAGCTAGGAAGCCGGTGAGCCACAGCGAAAGATCCCACATGTCACAACAAAGACTCTGCATGCTCCGGCTAAGACATGGCTCAGTCAAATAAATAATTAACAGCAGAGTCTCTTTAGACCAGGGAATAAAGTACATCTTGTATAGAGGCATGTCACATATTGAATTGTGTTCCCCTTGGAAGAGTTATATTGAAGTCCCTACTCCCAGCACCTCAGCATGTGACCATTGGAGACAGGATCATTAGAGAGGCAATCATGATAAAATGAAGTCATTCGAGTGTTCTAATCCAACACGGTGTTGTTACAAGAAGAAGAAATCTAGACACAGGAACACAGGTGAATATGAAGACAGCCACCTAAAAGCCAAGGAGAGGGACCTGGAGCAGCTTCTCCTCTCACAGCCCTCAGAAGGAAGTGACCCCGCTGACACTTTGATTTTAGACTTCCAACCTCCAGAATTGAAACAGTACATTTCCGATATTTAAGCCACCCAGCTGGTGGCACGTTGTTATGACAGCACTGTCAAACGAATATAAGGCCTCTATTGTTTTTGTTTGCCTATCATACATTCCCCATATGATTCTTTTGAGGACCTTCCTCCCTTTTCCTCTTAGTTCATGTGGTTCTTCTGGATCTGATTCAGTCTATAGTTCCAGGAGTTAGCAATGACCCAGGCTTAATCAATCAGTGTAATTCCATCCCCTGACCACAATGATCGGTCAATGAAAACAGGCCAGATTTTTTGCTGAAATCTTTTTCAGGAGTTGCTATGCTGGTAAAATGTAGGCCTGGAACTAGTGGTATTCACCTTGCTAGCATGAGGTAATAACCTTCCTGAGAGTGGACCAATGCTGAGAAAAGCCAATAAGAGAGATGGGAGTAAAAGAATTCTGAAAATATATAATATGAGCACTCGGATAGAAGTGTTCCTGAAATTGCCTGTGAGTGAAGTCGCTCAGTCGTGTCCGACTCTTTGNAAAGAGGAACCGCGGCACAGAGCCCAGAAATCTGTGCAGGACGACCACAGCACAGAGCCCGGAACCAGGTGAATGGTGACTGAGGCACACATCCCGGAACCAGGTGAAGGGCGACAGAGGCACACAGCCCGAAACTCAGTGAAGGTCGACCCCATCACACAGCCTGGAATGCGTTGCTAGCTGACCGCGGAACACAGTCTGGAACTAGGAGAAAGGTGACCGTGGAACACAGGCCAAACCTCGGCGCAGGGCATCTGCAGAACACAGGCTGGACATCGGCTCAGGGTGACCGTGGCACACAGCCTGGACCACAGCGCAGGGGGACCGCAGCACACAGCCCGGTCCTCTGGAGAAGGCTACCTTGGAAAAGAGGCACCACAGCACAGAGCCAGGAACAGGTCACAAGCCGAGGGCAGAACACAGGCCGGAACTCGGAGAAGGGTAACCGTGGAACAGAGCCTGGACCACGGATCAGGGTGACCGTGGCACTCATGACGGCCCTCAGCGCAGGGTGACAGCAGCACTTAGGCCGGACATCGGCGCAGGGTGACCGTGGCACAGAGGCCAGACCTCAGCGCAGGGCGACTGTCGCACACAGGCCGGACTATGGCACAGGGTGACTGCGCAACACAGGGCGGACATCAGCTCAGGGCGACCACGGCATACAGCCCGGACCTCAGTGCAGGGGACCGTGGCACACAGCTAGGACTTCTTCAGAAGGCTACCGTGGCACACAGCCTGGACTTTGGCAAAGAGGAACAGTGGCACAGAGCCAGGAACAGCTNGCGGACATCAGCTCAGGGCGACCACGGCATACAGCCCGGACCTCAGTGCAGGGGACCGTGGCACACAGCTAGGACTTCTTCAGAAGGCTACCGTGGCACACAGCCTGGACTTTGGCAAAGAGGAACAGTGGCACAGAGCCAGGAACAGCTCACAAGCCGAGGGTGGAAAACAGACCGGACCTGGGCACAGGGCGACTGCGGTAAACAGCACAGACCTGGGAAGATGGCGACCTCGACACACAGCCTGGACCTCGGAACAGGGTGACCATGGCACACAGCCTGGACATCTGCAGAAGACTCCCTCGGCACACATCCCGGACCTTGGTACAAGGCGACCATGTCACACAGCCCGGACCTCGGCACAGAGGGAACGCACCACAGAGCCCAGAACATGTCGCAAGCTGAGGGCAGAACACAGCCTGGACTTGGCGCAGGGCAACTGCGGCAAACAGCCCGAACCACAGTGAAGAAAGACCGAGGCACACAGCACGGACCTCGGCACAGGGCGACCCTGGCACACAACACCGACCTCGGGACATGTGACCGTGGCACAGAGACCGGACATCGACGCAGGGCAATTGCGGAACACAGCCCAGACCTTAGCGCAAGGCTACCACAGCACACAGCCCAGAACTCGGTTCAAGGCTACCGTGGCACACAGACCAAACCTCGGCACAGGGTGACCACGGCACACAGGCTGAACCTGAGTAAAGGGAGTCGGCGGCACACAGCACGGAAATCTGTGCAGGGTAACCAGGGTACAGAGTTCAGAACTTGCCACAGATCGTCTTTGCCACAGCCCAGACCTCGGCGCAGGGTGACCATGGCAAACAGGATGGAACTCATCTCCAGCCAACGGCGGAACACAGCCTGGACCTCAGGACAGGGCGACCGTGGCACACAGACCGGACCTTGATGCAGGGTGACCGCGTTACACAGCATGGACCTCGGCTCAGGGCAACCACAGCACACAGCCCCAAACTCAGTGAATGGCGACCATGACACACAGACCAAAAATCTGTGCAGGGCCACCGTGGCACAGAGCTTGGAACTCGTCGCTAGCCAACCGTGGAACACAGCCCAGATCTCCACACTGGGCGACCGCGGCACACAGGCAGGACCTCTGGGCGGGGCAACCGTGGCACATAGCCCAGACCGCGGTGCAGGGCGACCGCAGCACACAGTCTGAATGTCAGTGAAGGGCGACTGTGGAACACAGCCCGAAACTCGTCACCAGCTGACTGCAGAACACAGCCCGGACCTTGGCGCAGGGCTACCACGGCACACAGCCCGAACCTCAGTGAAGGGCGACCACAGGACACAGTCCAGAAATCTGTGCAGGGCGACAGCGGCACAGAGCCTGGAACTCCTTGCTAGTCGACTGCGAAACACAGCCCGGACCTCAGCGCAAGGCTACCGTGGCACACAGATTCGATCTCGGCACAGGGAGAACGCAGCACACAGCCCGAACCTCAGAGAAGGGAGACGGAGGCAAACGGCCTAGTAATCTGTGCAAGGCGACCGGTGTACAGAGCTTGAAACTTGTCGCTAGCCGACCACGGAACACAGCCTGGACCTCTACGTAGAGATAGGTGGCACACATGCCGGACCTCAGCACAGGGCGACCGCAGCACACAGGCCATACCTCGGCGCAGGCGACCGTGGCACACAGGCCAGACTTTGGGGCAGGGCGACCGCGGAACACAGGCCGGATTTCTGCTCAGGGTGACCAGGCCAAAAACCCCGGACCTCGGCTCAGGGCGACTGCGGCACACAGCCTGAACTTAAGTGAAGAGCGACCGAGGCACACAGCATGGTCCTCGGCACAGCGTGACCCTGGCACACATCACGGACCTCAGGAGTTGGCAGCACACAGCATGGACACCAGCGCAGGGACTGCGAAACACAGCCTGGAAATTGAAGCAAGACTACCGCAGCACATAGCCCGAACCTCGGTGAAGGCTGACCGTGGCACACAGCCCGGAAATCTGTGCATGAGGACTGTGGCACAGAGCTCAGAAATCATCGCTAGCCAACCGCGAAACACAGCATGGACCTCGGCACAGGGCGACCACAGCACACAGCCTGAACCTCAGTGAAGGGAGAAGGCGACACACAGCTCAGAAATCTGTGCAGGGCGACCGGGGTACAGAGCTCAGAACATGCCGCGGTTCATCTTTGCCACAGCCCAGACCTCGGCGCAGGGCGACCATGGCAAACAGGATGGAACTCGTCTCCAGCCGATGGTGGAACGCAGCCCAGACCTCAGCACAGGGCCACCGCAGCACACAGGCTGGACCTTGGCGCAGAGTGACCGCGTTACACAGCATGGACCTCGGCTCACGACGTACACAGAACACAGCCCGAACCTCAGTGAAGGGCGACCGTGACACACAGATCAAAAATCTGTGCAGGGCCACCGTGGCAGAGAGCTTGAAACTCATCATTAGCCAACCACGGAAAACAGCCCGGATCTCCACACTGGGCGACCGCAGCACACAGGCAGGACCTCTGGGCGGGGTGACCACGGCACATAGCCCAGACCTCGGAGGAGGGTGACCGCGGCACACAGCCCGAACATCAGTGATGGGCGACTGTGGAACACAGCATGAAACTCGTGGCCAGCCGACTGCGGAACACAGCCCAGACCTTGGCACAGGGCTACCGCGGCACACAGCCCGAACCTCAGTGAAGGGCGACCGCAGGACACAGTCCAGAAATCTGTGCGGGGCGACAGCGGCACAGAGCCTGGATCTCATCGCTGGTTGACTGCGAAACACAGCGAGGACCTAGGCACAGGGCGACCACGGAAAACAGGCTGAACCTGGTTGCAGGGCGACCATGGCACAGAGCCCAGACCTCGGCGAAGGGCAACCAAGGCACACAGCCCGAAACTCAGTGAAGGGCGACCGCGTCACACAGCCCGGAACTCGTCGCTAGCTGACCGCGGAACACAGCCCGGACCTCGGCAGAGGGTGAAGGTGGCACACAGGCCGGACCTCAGTGTAGGGTGACAGCAGCAAACAGGCCAGACCTCAGCACAGGGCCACCGTGGCACACAGGCCGGTCCTCGGTGCAGGGCAACTGCAGAACACAGGCCGGACATCGGCTCAGAGGGACCGTGGCTTACAGCCAGAACTCAGCACAGGCGACCGTGGCACACAGCCCGGACTTCTTAAGAAGCATACCGCGGCACACAGCCTTGACCTTGGCAAAGAGGAACCATGGCACAGAGCTGGGAACAGGTCACAAGCCGAGGGCAGAACACAGGCCGGACCTTGGCACAGGGCGAACTCGGCACATAGCCTGGACCTGGGGAGATGGGGACCTCGACACACAGCCCGGACCTCAGAACAGGGCGACCGTGGCACACAACCCTGACCTCTGCAGAAGGCTAACTCGGCACACAGCCCAGACCTCAGAACAGGGCGACTGTGGCACTCAACCCGGACCTTGTCACAGAGGGAACGCGGCACAGAGAACAGAATTCATTGCAAGCCGAGGGCGGAACACAGCCTGGACACGGTGCAGGGCGAATGCGGCACACAGCCCGAACCAGAGTGAAAAGCGACCATGGCACACAGCATGGACCTCGGTGAAGGGCGACCCTGGCACACAGTACTGACCACAGGAGATGGCGACCGTGGCACACAGACCAGACATCAGCTCAGGGCAACTGCGGCACACAGCCCGGACCTTGGTGCAAGGCCATGATGGCACACAACCCGAACTTGGTGCAGTGCGACCACAGCACATAGCCCGGTCCTCAATGAAGGGCGACCGCAGCACACAGCCCGGTCTTCGGCACAAGACTACCGGGGCCCACAGCCCGGAAATCGGTTCAAGGCTACTGTGGCACACAGACCAGACCTCAGCACAGGGCGAACACGGCACACAGCCCGAACCTCAGTGAAGGGAGACCGCGGCACACAGCCCGGAAAACTATGTAGGGCAACTGAGGTACAGAGCTCGGAATTCATCGCTAGCCAATGGCAGATCACATACTGGACCTCGGCACAGGGCGACCGCAAAACACAGGCCAGACCTCGGCACAGGGTGACTGCGGCACACAGCATGGTCCTCGGCATAGGGCGCCGTGGCACACAGCCCAAAACCAAGTGAAGTGCGACCGCGGCACACAGCCCAAAAATCTATGCAGGGCAACCGTGGCACAAAGCTTGGAACTCGTTGCTAGCCAACCGTGGAACACAGCTCGAACCTCGGCTCTGTGCGACCGCGGCACACAACCCAGACCTCAGCGCAGGGTGACTGCGGCATACAGCCCGGACGTCAGTGAAGGGCAACTGTGGCACATAGCTCAGAGCTCATCACCAGCCGACCACGGAACACGGCCTGGACATTGGCGCAGGGTGAGTGCGGTACACAACTCGGACATCAGTGGAGGGCTACTGCAGCACACAGCACGAACCTCAGTGAAGGGCGACCACAGCACACAGCCCAGAAATCTGTTCAGGATTGCAGTGGAACAGAGCCTGGTACTCATCGCTAGTTGACTGCGAAACACAGCCAGGACCTCGGTGCAGGGCGACCACGGCCCACAGCTCGGAACTCGGCGAAGGGTGACCCTGTCACACAGCCCAAAATTAAGTGAAGGGAGACCGCGACACACAGCCCGGAACTTGTCGCTAGCCAACCGTGGAAAACAGCTCGTACCTCAGTGCAGGGTTACCGTGGCATACAGGGCAGACCTCATCGCAGGGTGACAGTGGCACACAGGCCAGACCTCAGTGCATGGTGACCGCGGAACACAGCCTGAACCTCAGTCAAGGGCGACTGCGGCACACAGCCCGGAACTGGTCACCAGCTGATCGCAGAACACAGCCCAGACCTCGGGAGATGGCAACCGCGGCACACAGCCCAGACTTCGGATCAGGGCGACCGTGGCACACAGCCCTGACTTCGGGAGATGGGGACCGCGGCACACATCCCGGACTTCGGAAAAGGGCAACCGCGGCACACAACTCGGACATCAGCCGAGGGCTACCGCGACACACAGCCCGAACCTCAGTGAGGGGCGACCGCAGCACACAGCCCAGAAATCTGTGCAGGACGACAGTGGCACAGAGCCTGCAACTCGTCACTAGTCGACCACAGAACACAGCCCGGACCTCGGCGCAGAGTGACTATGGAAAAGAGGGCGGACTTCATCGAAAGGTGTCCATGGCACACAGCCCAGACCTCGGTGAAGGGCAACCGTGGCACACTGCACGAAACACTGTGAAGGGCAACTGCGGCACAGAGCCAGTAACTCATTACTAGCCAACCGTGGAACACAGCCCGGATTTCGGCACAGGGCGACCAAGGAACACGTGTCGGACAAAGACATGGGGAGAGCACAGCACGCATCAAGGACATCGAGCAGGGCCACCGTGGCACACAGCTTGAACGTCAGTGAAGGGTGACCATGGCACATAGCCCGAACCACAGTGAAGAGCGACCGAGGCACACAGCACAGACCTTGGCGCAGGGCGACCCTGGCACATAGCATCTATCTCGGGAGATGACGACCGTGGGACACAGACCGGACATCTTCGCAGGGCAACTGCGGAACACAGCCCAGACCTTGGCACAAGGCAACCACGGCACGAACCCTGGACCTCAGCGCAAGGCTAACATGGCACACAGCCAGAACCTCAGCACAGTGCGACCGTGGCACACTGCCAGATCCTCAGTGAAGGGGGACCGCAGCACACAGCCCGGAAATCTGTGCAGGGTGACCTGGATACAGAGCTTGGAACTCGTCGCTAGTCGACCGCGGAACACAGCCCGGAACTTGGCACAGGGCGATCACAGCACACAACCCGAACCTCATTGAAGGGAGACCGCGGCACACAGCCCAGAAATCTGTGCAGGACAACCAGGGTACAGAGCTCGGAACACGTCGCTAGCCGACTGCAGAACACAGCCCGGACCTCAGTGCAGGGTGACCATAGCAAACAGGACGGACCTCGTCTCCAGCCGATGGCGGGACACAGCTCGGACCTCGGCACAAGGAGACCGCGGCACACAGCCCGGACCTCGAAGCAAGGCCAATGCGGCACACAGCCCGAACCTCAGTGAAGGACGACTGCAGCACACAGCCTAGAACTCGTCGCCAGCCGACCGCGGAACACAGCCCATACCTCGGTGCAGGACGACCGCACAACTCAGCCCAGAAATCTGTACAGGGAGCCCACGGCACAGAGCCCATAACTCATCATTAGCCGACCACAGAACACATCTCGGACCTCGGCGCAGAGCGACCATGGCAAACAAGCCAGACCTCGTCGCAGGGAAATCATGGCACACAGCCCAGACCTTGGTGAAGGGTGACTGTGGCACACTGCCTGAAACACAGTGAAGGGCGAATGCGGCACACAGCCAGTAACTCGTTTCTAGCTGACTGAGGAACACATCCCGGATTTTGGCACAGGGCAACTGCAGAACACAGGCCGGACTGAGGCAAAGGGCGACCATGGCACACATCAAGGACAACGAGCAGGACGACCGCTGCACACAGGCTGAACCTCAGCGAAGGGTGACCACGGCACACAGCAAGAACCTCAGTGAAGGGCGACCACAGCATACATCCCTGACCTCGATGCAGGGCAACCCTGGCACACGGTACGGACCTCGACCGAAGGGGACCGTGGCACACAGCCCGGACCTCGGCACAGGGCAACCGGGGCACACACCCCGAACCTCAATGAAGGATGACTGCAGCACACAGCCCAGAAATCTGTGCAGGGCGACCATGGCACAGTGTTCGGAACACATCGCTAGCCAACCACGAACACAGACCGGACCTCGGCACAGGGCGACAGCGGCACACAGGCCATACCACGGCACAGGGCGACTGCGTCACACAACCTGGACCTCAGCGCAGGGCGACGGCAGCACACAGCCCGAAATACAGTGAAGGGCGACTGTGGCAAACAGCTCGGAAATCATCGCCAGCCAACCGCGGAACAAGCCCGGACCTTGGCACAGGGCAACCATGGCACACAGCCCGAATATCAGCACAGGGCTACCGTGGCACACAGCCCGGACCTCTGTGAAGGGCGACCGCAGCACACAGCCCAGAAATCTGTGCAGGGTGACCGTGGGACAGAGCATGGAACTCGTCGCTAGCCAACGGTGGAACACAGCCCGGACCTCGGCGCAGGGTGACTATGGCAAACAGGCTGGACCTTGTCGCAGGGCAACCAAGGCACACAGCTCGAAACTCAGTGACGGGCAACCGTGTCACACAGCCTGGAACTCGTCTCTAGCCAACCGCAGAACACAGTCCGGACCTCGGAGCAGAGTGAACGTGGCACTCAGGCCGGACCTCAGCACAGGGCAACAGCGGCACTTAGGCCGGACCTCAGCACAGGGCGACTGTGGCACACAGCCCGGATTTCAGTGCAGGGGGACCGCAACACACAGCCCAGACCTCTGGAGCAGGCTACTGCAACACACAGCCCGGACCTTGGCAAAGAGGATCCACAGAACAGAGCTGGGAAAAGGTCGCAAGCCGAGGGCGAAACACAGGCCGGACCTCAGCACAGGGCAACTGCGGCACACAGCTTGGACCTGGGGAGATTGCGACCACGGCACACAGCCCAGCCCTCAGTGAAGGGAGACCGTAGCACACAGCCCGGAAATCTGTGAAGAGCGACCAGGGTACAGAGCTCGGAAGTCTTTGCTAGCCGACCGCGGAACACAGCCTGGACCTTGGCACAGGGCAACCATGGCAAACAGGAAGGAACTAGTCTCGAGCCAATGGCGGAACACAGCCTGGACCTCGGCACAGGGTGACCGCGGCACACAGGCCGGACTTTGGCGCAGGGTGACCGCGGCACACAGCATGGACCTTGGCGCAAGGCGACTGTGACACACAGCAGGAACCTCAGTGAAGTGTGACTGCGGCATACAGCCCAAAAATCTGTGCAGGGCTACCGTGGCACAGAGCTTGAAACTCATCGCTAGCCAACCACGGAACACAGTCCGGACCGCCACACTGGGCGACCGCTGCATACCAGCCGGACATCTGCGCGGGGCGACCACGGCACACAGCCCGGACCTCGGCACAGGGCAACCATGGCAAACAGGACAGAACTAGTCTCCAGCCGATGGCAGAACACAGCCTGCACCTCGGCACAGGGTGACCGTGGCACACAGGCCGGACCTCTGAGCAGGGTGACCTTGTCAAAGAGGCTGGCCCTCGGCAAAGGGCGTCTGTGGCACACAGGCCAAACCTCGGTGCAGGGTGACTGAGGAACAGAGGTCGGACATCAGCTCAGGGAGACCGCAGAACACAGCCTGGATGTCAGAGCAGGGGGACTGCCGCACACAGCCCAGACCTCAGGAGAAGGCTACCATGGCACACAGCCTGAACCTTGGCAAAGAGGAACTGTGGCACAGAGCCTGAAACAGGTCGCAAGCCCGAGGGCGGAACACAGGCCGGACCTCAGCACAGGGCCACCGCGGCACACAGCCCGGACCTCCGAGCAGGGCAACAGTGGCACACAGCCTGGACCTCTGCAGAAGGCTACCTCGGCACACAGCCTGGACCTGGGAGCAGGGCAAACGTGGCACACAGCCCGGACCATGGCACAGAGGGAACGCAGCACAGAGCCCGGAACTCGCCGCAAGCCGAGGGCAGAACACAGCCTGGAACTCCACGCAGGGCGACCGCAGCACACAGCCCGAACCACAGTGAAGAGCGAACGAGGCACACAGCACGGACCTTGATGCAGGGTGACCTTGGCACACAGCACCGACCTCAGGAGATGGCGACCATGCCACACAGACCGGACATCGGCGCAGGGCAACTGCGGCACACAGCCTGGACCTCGGCACAAGGCTACCACGGCACACAGCCTGAACCTCGGCACAAGGCTAACATGGCAT
Source organism: Neotragus pygmaeus (assembly GCA_006410875.1). Classification (NCBI taxonomy): domain Eukaryota; kingdom Metazoa; phylum Chordata; class Mammalia; order Artiodactyla; family Bovidae; genus Neotragus; species Neotragus pygmaeus. Next base: position 603,509 of record SJYV01042696.1, on the reverse strand, counting down.
ACAGCCCTAACTTCAGTGCAGGGCAAACGCGGCACACAGCCCAAAAATCTGTGCAGAGCGACCGTGGCACAGAGCTCGGAACCCGTCCCTAGACAACCGCGGAACACAGCCCGGACCTCCGCACTGGGCAACCGCGGCACACAGGCCGGACTTCTGTGTGGGGCGAACACAGCACACAGCCCGGACCTTGGCGCACATCACGGACTTCGAGCAGGGCGACCGCGGCACATAGCCCGAACTTCAATGAAGGGCGACCACGGAACACAGCATGGACCTCGACCAATACCGACTGCAGCACACACCCCGGACCTCTGCACAGAGCGACCACAGCACAGAGACCGGAACTCTTCGCTAGCCAACCACAGAACACAGCCAGCACTACAGTGCAGGGCGACTACAGAACACAGTATTGACCTCGGCACAGGGTGACTGTGGCACAAGCACGGACCTCGAGCAGGGCGACCACGGCACACAACCCGAACCACAGTGAAGGGCGACCGTGGAACACAGCACGGACCTCGACCAATAGCGACCACAGCACACATCCCGGACCTCTGCACAGAGCGACCGTCTTACAGAGCCCGGAACTCTTAGCTAGCCGACCACAGAACATAGCCAGCACTTCAGCGCAGGGCGACTACAGAACGCAGTATGGACCTCGGCACAGCGCGACCGTGGCACACAGCACGGACCTCGACGCAGGGCGACCACAGCACACAGCGTGGACTTCAGTGCAAAATGACCACGGCACACAGCCCGGACTTCGGGGCAGGGGGACCGTGGCACACAGCCTGGTTCGCAATGCAGGCCGACCGCGGAATACAGCCTGAAACTCAGTGAAGGTCGACCGCGGCACACAGCCTGGAACTCATCACTAGCCGACTGCGGAACACTGCCTGGACTTCGGCGCACTGCGACCTCGACACACAGGCCAGACGTCGGCACAGGGCGACCGTGGAACACATTCCAGACATCGGTGCAGGGAGACCACGACACACATCCCGAACATCAATGAAGGGCGAACAAGGCACACATCTCGGACCTCGATGAAAGGCATCCCTGGCAAACAGCTTGGACGTCAGAAGATGGCGACTGTGGCACACACCCAGGACCTCGTTGCAGTGCGACCACGGCACTAAGCCCCGAACTAGTCACTAGCCGACTGCGGAACACAGCCGGGACCTCGGCGCCGGGCGGCCATAGCAAACAGGCCAGTCCTTGTCGCAGGGCGGACACGGCACCATTGCAAACAGCCTGAAACTCAGAGAAGGGTGACTGTGGCACACAGCCAGGAACTTGTCACTAGCCAACAGCGGAACACAGCCCAGACCTCGGTGCACGGCGAACGTGGCACACAGGCCGGTCCTTGACGAAGTGCGATCGTTGCAAACAGCCTGAAACTAAGTGAAGGGTAACCGCAGCACAGAGCCCAGAATTCTGTGCAGGGTGACCGTGGCACAGAGCCAGGAACTAGTCGCTAGCCAATTGCGGAACACAGCCCAGACTTCGGCATAGGGTGACCATGGCTCAGGCGGGACCTCGTCGCAGGGGAAACACGGCACACAGCCCGGACCTTGGCGAAGGGTGACCGTGTCACACAGCCCGAAATTCAGTGAAGGGCGACTGCGAAGCACAGCCCGGAACTTGTCGCAGGCCAACCGCGGAAGACAGCCCCTACATCGGCTCAGGGTTACCGTGGCATACAGGGCAGACCTCATCGCAGGACGACAGCGGCACACAGGCCAGACCTCGGTGCATGGTGACCGCGGAACACAGCCCGAACCTCAGTCAAGGGCGACTGCGGCACACAGCCCAGAACTGGTCACCAGCTGATCGCACAACACAGCCCAGACCTTGGGAGATGGCGACTGCGGCACACAGCCTAGACATCGGAACAGGGCGAACGCGGCACACAACTCGTACCTCTGCAGGAAGCTACCATGGCACACAGCCCCGACCTCAGAACAGGGTGACCGTGACACACAGCACAGACCTCGTCCCAGAGGGACTGCGGCACAGAGCCCAGAACTTGTCACAAGCCGAGGGCAGAACACAGCCCGCACCTCAGGACNGGAGTGGGTTGCCATTTCCTTCTCCAGGGGAATCTTCCTGACCCAGGGATTGAACCCAGGTCTCCCACATCGCAGGCAGAAGCTTTAACCTACTTTTCCATATATATCCAACAATTTCTTTTTATTTGGATTTGATTTGGGTTTCTTTCATAGCAACTGAAAGAGTTTGGATTAAATGATACTGTTCATTATTCCTAACTGCTTCCAACTGCCTTTTGACTTTCTTTGGTTACATTTTTCTTTGCTTCTTAATCCCATCCTGAATTCTCCATCCAAGAGTTCTGCACACACACACACTCCTTTATACTCATGGAGAAACTCCAGTACAGAAGTGAGTTTAAGTAGCATTTATGCACCTTTAATCTCCCTTACTCTACATGAAACTTGAAGGGAAAGGTAATCCTAATCTGATTTTCGCTATGTCTCCCATTTAAGCACACATTCAACATCAGTTAGAGAAAATTTTGCCTTAAAGTGTCAAGGATATTTTGAGAGAAGAATGTGAGAAAAACATAAACTTGGTAAACTTAGTATCACTTAGTACTAAGTAACATCAAGTGAGTAATTAAAATTGAGAAGGAATATCCAAAATGATTTTTTCCACTACTAAGTGGACAAAATTAACTAAAAACCTAGTATTCGCAAACAGATCTTCTTTTTCGGAGTAAAAATATAATCTAAAAATAAAGAATGTATAAGAATCCATGTGTAATTTTACCTTTGAGCATGAAATATTTGATGGAAAAAACAGAGCTGTCTGTGGTCCTGAAAATCCAATTATTAAAAACATGGATATTTTTTTACTTTTATTACAAGAAGGATGAGACATTTTCCCATAAAGACAGAATGATCCTTAAAGAATTCTGAATCCAGATAATTTAATCTCATTTTCTTTGACTTTAAGTACTCCTAGGCAGATGAATTAAGGAAGCAGATAATTTATTATGACAGAGATCTTAAGTTACAAGAATGTACAGCTACAAAGTAATAGTAAATACAAACAGGAAAAAATACTAAATAGGAATGAGTAAGTCTAATCTTCTTGATCTCAATTATAATTTTCTAACAAGGAAAAACATTTAACTCTCATATAAAAACTAAAATGTTGCTGATAATTTTCTTTGCTAGATTTTTCTTTCTAATATTTATGAACAAGAGCCTTTTCACAATTATGCTACTTCTCTTATTATGATATTTAAGTCAATGTTCTATATTGTTGATGTTTTCTTGATGTTTTTCCTATTTTCAGCACATTTTAGAGCTTAGTTTGTTGTGTTCTGGATTTTTTTTTTCTCTATTAAAGTTAGAGGGAAAAGAAACATTTCCACAATGTGGGCATCTATTTTAGCCACTGAGCTTTCTATAATATGGTTCCCACAGGGTAGAAGGCAGAAGTATACCTGTGAAGAAAGTATTACACATTCCTACTACCAATGAGGAAAGATGAGTTTCACAACACTTAACATTGTTCAATAAACCAGTTGCAGGATTCAAGCTAATTTTACGTTTAGTGTTAGCCTTCTTCTTGAGGAAGGTGGCCGGGTAGTAAACTTCTAAAGACTTCAACTCACATGGCATCTTCTTTGATAAAGATAAGCCGTGTGACGTATGGTCAGAGCATGAGCTTTGTAGTTGGACAGTTCTGCTTTCAAAGTTTGAACTGTCAGACTGCTCTGAGCCTCAGTTTCCTCATTTTCAAAACAAAGCTGACCATACTTGCCTAGTATAAATGTGTGTAAAGAGTTTAGCAAAGTATCAAAGATAATACATCATAATGTTCAATAAATATTAGCTTTTATATATGCTACATATGTGTGAGATATACAGATAGATGGTTACAAAGATGGATACCTAGCATATCGCAGCTTGAATCCTTAGTAAACAAAAAGAAGTGGTTTGAGGGGCTTTGTGGAAGGTACATTATATGATAGCTTAGATTCTCAAGTAACATCAGATGCTAGTAACAGGAGGTATAAATAATAGTCCCCCTTAATTCTCAGGTGGAATTCAATATTTTTTTGTCAAACTTGCCTTAAATGTTGGTTTGCCTCCACACACTTTTCTTTGCCTCATTCCATATCCTTTCTCTTAGCAACTTTTCTTATTCCTGTGCTTCAATAATTATTTCTAGATGCGTTTCTAAATCCAACAGGATTATTGTTTTTTAAAGCTGTGGACCTGTATATCTAACTCCCTAATGGACTGCTCCATGTTCTGGGGTCAGTATGTCACAAAATAAGCTCATTATTATGCTCTCTGTCCCTTGCACTTCATCTCCATTCCTTATCCCAGCAAATGCGAATCCCATTGACTAACTAGAAACCCAGATTCTTCCTTACCCTCACATCCAATCAGCCCCCAACTACTATTAATTCTGTCTTCAGACTATCTCTCCCTCCACATCCCTTCTCTATCCCCACTCAAATCGCCGCCTGCCACTGTTTTCCTAGTTAACATCTTCATCATCTCTTGTCTCTCCAAGTGAATTTACAAATGTCAATATCATATATATCACATTTATTCTCTCTTCTATGTGTACAAACAACCCCTTGTGTCATAAAGAACCTAATTCAAGATTGTTGAGCTTTTCATTTTAGCTATATTTTCTCTGATATTGAATTTTATTACAAATTTAAAATTAAGCATCATGTTTTGCAATTTTAAGTATTTTCATTAAAATAAAACATGAAACAATATATTCCTGTCTTTTCTTAACTTCTACTTTGTATTGGGATATGGTTGATTACTTGAGTGTGTGTGTTCACGGTCAGTCATGTCTGATTCTTTGCCACCCCATGGACTATAGCCCACCAGGCTCCTCTGTCCACGGAATTTTCCAGACAAGAATACTGAAGCAAGTTGCCATTTCCTACTCCAGGGGATCTTCCCAACCAAGGGATCAAACCTGTGACTCTTGCATCTCTTGCATTGCAACGCATACATCTCATGCCTGAAGAATCCCATGGACAGAGGAACCTGGTGGCCTATAGTACATGGGGTCGCAAAGAGTCAGACACAACAGAGTGACTAGGGCTTCGTTGGTGGCTCAGATTGTAAAGAATCTGCCCACAATTCAGAATACTCGGTTTGATCTCTGGAAAATATAATTATTAAATATATAAATACATTTGCAGTTCAGGTTTTTTTTTAAAAAAACAATCTTTACCATCTCTTTCCTTCTAAATCTCCTTACCCTCTCCAAACCATCCTCTGCCTAACTGCCAAAGNCAACAGAGTGACTAGGGCTTCGTTGGTGGCTCAGATTGTAAAGAATCTGCCCACAATTCAGAATACTCTGTTTGATCTCTGGAAAATATAATTATTAAATATATAAATACATTTGTAGTTCAGTTTTTTTTTTTTAATCTTTACCATCTCTTTCCTTCTAAATCTCCTTACCCTCTCCAAACCATCCTCTGCCTAACTGCCAAAGCGACATTTTTTTTCCAAAGCAAGAGACTTTATGAGGAAGGGGCCCCCAAGTGGACAGCAGGGGGATAAGAGAACCCAAGAGGACTGCTCTCAAAGTGACACTTTTAACACAAAAGCCTCATCATGCCATTTGTCCCCATGCTCACCCTCCTCCAATGGTCCCCTTCCTAACCTCGGTAGTTTGCCTTGACATTGCAAGAATTTAAAAAGCAGTACTCACTTAAAAGGGGTCAAAAATGTACAGAGATCAAAACGGCAGTTTTATTAATGAAAATACAGTCAAAACCAGGCTTAGGTTTGGGTAAACAATTGCTCCCTAACCCTATATCCCAGAATTAGATTGCCTAACAGCTGAACACCCAGTTAGGTCTCTCCGTGTAAGGACAGACTTCCATTACAGGTGGCTGGGAATACATCAGAGTGGCTGCTCTATACAGGACAGAAGAGAAGTGAAGCCCAGCTCCCTGGGCCTGGACAGGAGTAAGGGAAGAGCCAGAGCTGGGAGAGTAACGCTAATAGAAGTCCCCACGAAGGGAAACAAGAGGCCAGCAGAAATGAGGTTTCTGCTCATCACCCGAGCCTCGAGAGCAAAGCCCTTTATGCCGTCACCAGCTACCCACACCTCCCCACCCCAGCCCTCTTGGTCTTCTCTGTCGGACTTCCGGATCCTGAAGCTACTCTTGCTGAAGGACTTGCAAGCTCCTGAACACACCAACTCTTCTCTTGTTTCTCCACCCTTGCACAACCTCTTCTCTCTGCTAGGAGTGTCCCCTGGCTAGGTTTCTGCTCAGTAAAATGTTCTCTCTTTCTCAGCCTTCAAGTCACAGCTGGCTCCTCTTGAAGTCTCCTTCGCCTCCCTCTGGCAGGGTCCTTCTCTGGTGCTCCCAATGTATGTGCCACCACCCACATCCAGTTGCCTGGTTATCTTTCCTTTGCAAGGCTGGAAGCTCTTTGAGGAGAGAGACCTACAGTTTGATCTTTGAATTCCTAGGATCTAGAACAGCGCTTGGCACACCGCTAATAAATATGTGATGGCTGAATGAATATATACTGGACCTTCATTATTTTGCCTCTTCTGCATTCCATTCTCCCTTCTTATGGAAACAACAGCTTGATTTTCTCTTTGGGGAGCTAACAACTTCCTCCCCTGCCCCATACAGGGGCAACAAGATCCAATTTGAGTCTGGAGCAGAGGGTCACAGAAATCAAGAGTGGTGCTTAATAATTCTGACAAAGGTGCCCAAAGGCAGCTAGTTGATAATGAATGATGAATGTTTGTTGAAGTAAAGAAGGGAGTGAAAGGGAGAGAAGGAGGACGGAAGGGAAGGAGGAAGGACAGGAGAGAGGGGGGAAGAAAGGAATAAGAGATGGAGGGAGGGAGAGGGAAGAAGCAGCTTAGGATGGTGCTCTGGTCGGAACCCTAGAGATCGTTGGAAAGAATCTTCTGGGCTGAGCTGCAGTCTTGGAACTGTAAACCCTGGGGTCTGGATGCCTCTTACCTTCTCCACTAAACAGCCCTGTATTTAAATTGCTGCTTTCTCGCCTGGACTATTTTGGTACATCTATTATTGGCTCCCATTTAGTGTCTGTTTATTTAAATCTGCTTTCAACTGGAACATAATTCTCTTGATGATCCGTTGGTGCTGCGACACAGTGGGAATACAGATAATTGTCACTGTGCACATTCTGCTGGAAATATAAAATTATAATCTTTAGAGCGGTGGAGTGGGATGTTTGAGCGCGGATGTTAGGCAGCGCGGGCACGTGGGATTTGCAGAGTGCTAATTTGCTGGATGCTCTGCCGGTCTCCGCGGGTTGTCTTANGCGGCACACAGCCCAGAAATCTGTGCAGGGCGACCGTGGCACAGTGCTCGGAACACATCGCTAGCCAACCGCGATCACAGACCGGACCTCGGCACAGGTCGACAGCGGCACACAGGCCGTACCACAGCACAGGGCCACTGTGGCACACAACCCGGACCTCAGTGCAGGGCGACAGTGGCACACAGCCTGAAATTCAGTGAAGGGCCACTGTGGCACATAGCTCGGAAATCGTCACCAGCCAACCGCAGAACAAGCTCCGACCACAGCACAGGGCGACCGCGGCACACAGCCCAAACATCGGCACAGGGTTACCACGGCACACAGACCGAACCTCTGTGAAGGGCAACCGCAGCACACAGCCCAGAAATCTGTGCAGGGTGACCATGGGACAGAGCATGGAACTCGTGGCTGGCCGACGGCAGAACACAGCCCGGACCTCGGCACAGGGTGACTGTGGCAAACAGGCTGGACCTTGTCACAGGGCGAGCAAGGCACACAGCATGGACCTCCGCGAAGGGCGACTAAGGCACACAGCCCGAAACTCAGTGAAGGGCGACCGTGTAACACAGCCTGGAACTCGTCGCTAGCCGACCGCGGAACACAGTCCAGACCTCGGAGCAGGGTGACTGTGGCACTCAGGCCGGACCTCAGCACAGGGNGAAGGGCGACTAAGGCACACAGCCCGAAACTCAGTGAAGGGCGACCGTGTAACACAGCCTGGAACTCGTCGCTAGCCGACCGCGGAACACAGTCCAGACCTCGGAGCAGGGTGACTGTGGCACTCAGGCCGGACCTCAGCACAGGGTGACAGCAGCACTTAGGCCAGAACTTGGTGCAGGGCGACTGTGTCACACAGCCGGACTTCAGTGCAGGGGGACCACAGCACACAGCCCAGACCTCTGGAGCAGGCTACCATGACACACAGCCCGGACCTTGGCAAAGAGGAACCACAGAACAGAGCGGGGAACATGTTGCAAGCCGAGGGTGGAACACAGACCGGACCTCAGCACAGGGCAACAGCGGCACACAGCCTGGACCTGGGGAGATCGCGACCACGGCACACAGCCAGGCCCTCAGTGAAGGGAGACCTTGGCACACAGCCCGGAAATCTGTGAAGGGCGACTAGGGTACAGAGCTCAGAACTCTTCGCTAGCCGACCGCGGCACACAGCCTGGACCTCAGCACAAGGTACTGAGGCACACAGCCCGAAACTCAGTGAAGGGCGACCGCACCACACAACCTGGAACTCGTCGCTAGCCGACCGCGTAACACAGTCTGGACCTTGGAGCAGGGTGACCGTGNTCGCTAGCCGACCGCGGCACACAGCCTGGACCTCAGCACAAGGTACTGAGGCACACAGCCCGAAACTCAGTGAAGGGCGACCGCACCACACAACCTGGAACTCGTCGCTAGCCGACCGCGTAACACAGTCTGGACCTTGGAGCAGGGTGACCGTGGCACTCAGGCTGGACCTCTACACAGGGCAACAGTGGAACTTAGGCCAGACTTCGGTGCAGGGCGACTGTGTCACACAGGCTGGACATCGGCTCAGGGCGACCGAGGAAAACAGGCCGGACCTCGGCTCAGAGCGACTGCAGAACACAGCCCGGTACTCAATTAAGGGCGACCGCAGCACACAGCCTGGTCCTCGGCACAAGGCTAACATGGCACACAGCCCGAACCTCGGCGCAGTGCGACCGCGGCACATAGCCCGGTCCTCAATGAAGGGCGACCGCNGACTGCAGAACACAGCCCGGTACTCAATTAAGGGCGACCGCAGCACACAGCCTGGTCCTCGGCACAAGGCTAACATGGCACACAGCCCGAACCTCGGCGCAGTGCGACCGCGGCACATAGCCCGGTCCTCAATGAAGGGCGACCGCAGCACAGAGCCCGGTCCTCGGCACAAGGCTACTGTGGCACACAGCCCGAACTTCAGTGAAGGGAGACTGTGGCACACAGCCTGGAAATCTGTTGAGGGTGAATGGGGTACAGAGATCAGAACTCATCGCTAGCCGACTGCAGAATACAGCCCGGACCTCGGCGTAGGGCGACCATGGAAAACAGGATGTAACTCGTCTCCTGCTGACAGCAGAACACATCCCAGACCTTGGCACAGGGCTACCGTGGAACACAGCTAGGACCTCGGCTCAGGGTGACCACGGCACACAGCATGGACCTCGGCGTAGGGTGGCTGCGGCACACAGCCTGAACCTCAGTGAAGGGCGACCGCAGCACACAGCCCAAAAATCTATGCAGGGCAACCGTGGCACAGAGCTTGGGACTCGTCACTAGCCAACTGCGGAACACAGCCCGGACCTCGGCACTGGGCGACCACGGCACAGAGCCCAGACATCTGTGCGGGTCAAACGCGGCACACAGTCCAGACCTCAGTGCAGGGCGATGGTAGCACACAGCCAGAAATTCAGTGAAGGGCCACTGTGGTACACAGCTCGGAAATCATCGTCAGCCAACCGTGGAACACAGCCCGGACCTCGGCGCAAGACGATCGTGGCACACAGCCTGAACATCGACACAGGGCTACTGTGGCACACAGCCCGAACCTCTGTGAAGGGCGACCGCAGAACACAGACCAGAAATCTGTGCAGGGCGACCGAGGCACAGAGCATGGAACTCGTCACTAGCCAACGGTGGAACACAGCTCGGACCTCGGCACAGGGTGACTACGACAAACAGACCGGACCTTGTCGCAGGACGAGCAAGGCACACATCCTGGACCCCTGCGAAGGGTGACCAAGGCACACAGCCCAAAACTCACTGAAGGGCAACCGCGTCACACAGCCTGAAACTCGTCGCTAGCCAACCGCGGAACACAGTTGGGACCTCGGCACTGGGCGACCACGGCACACAAGCCGAACCTCTGTGCGGGGTGACTGCGGCACACAGCTCAGACCTCTGAGCAGTGCAACCGCGGCACACAGCCCAAACATCATTGAAGGGCGACTGTGGCAAACAGCCCGGAACTCATCGCCAGCCGACTGCGGAACACAGCCCAGACATTGGTGAAGGGCGACCGTGGCACACAACTCGGACATCAACGCGGGGCTACCACAACACACAGCCCGAATGTCAGTGAAGGGCGACTACAGCACACAGCCAAGAAATCTGTTCAGGACGACAGTTTCACAGAGCCTGGAACTCGTCACTAGTCGACTGCGAAAGACAGCCAGGACCTGGGTGCAGGGTGACCATGGAAAACAGGCCGGACCTCATCGCAGGGTGACCACGGCACACAGCCCAGACCTCAGCGAAGGGCGACCGAGGCACACAGCCCGAAACTCAGTGAAGGGCGACCACGTCACACAGCCCGGAACTCATCACTAGCCACCCGCAGAACACAGCCCGGACCACGGAGCAGGGCGACCGTGGCACTCAGGCCTGACCTCAGTGCAGGGTGACAGTGGCACTTAGGCCGGAACTTGGCACAGGGTGACCGTGGCACAGAGGCCGGACCTGGGCGCAAGGCGACCGCGGCACACAGGCTGGACCTCGGCACAGGGCAACCGTGGCACACAGACTGGACCTCGGTCCAGGGCGACTGCAGAACACAGGCCAGACATCGGCTCAGGGTAATCGTCAAATACAGTCCAGACCTCAGTGCAGGCAACCGTGGCACACAGCCCGGACTTCTTGAGAAGGCTACCGCGGCATACAGCCAGGACCTTGGCAAAGAGGAAACGCGGCACAGAGTCAGGATCAGGTCGCAAGCTGAGGACAGAACACAGGCCGGACATCGGCACAAGGCGACCAAGGCCCATAGCCCGGACCTGGGGAAATGGCGACCTCGGCACACAGCCTGGACCTCAGAACAGGGCGACTGTGGCACACAGCTCAGACCTCGCACAGAGGGAACACGGCACAGAGCCCGGAACTTGTCGCAAACTGAGGGCGGAACACAGCCTGGACTCGGTGCAGGGCGACCATGGCACACACCCCGAACCACAGTGAAGAGCCACCAAGGCACATAGCATGAACCTCGGCGCAGGGTGACCCTGTCACACAGCACCGACCTGGGGGCATGACGACCATGGCACACAGACCGGACATCGGCGCAGGGCAACTGCAGCACACAGCCCAGACCTTCACGCAAGTCTACCACGGCACACAGCCCGGAACTCGGTTCAAGGCTGCCGTGGCACACAGACCGGACCTTGGCACAGGGCAACCATGGCACACAGCCCAAACTCAGTGAAGGGCGACTGCTTCACAGCCCAAAAATCTGTGCAGGGCCACCGTGGCACAGAGCTTGGAACTCGTTGCTAGCCAACCGCGGAACACACCCCGGACCTCCGCACTGGNGACCTTGGCACAGGGCAACCATGGCACACAGCCCAAACTCAGTGAAGGGCGACTGCTTCACAGCCCAAAAATCTGTGCAGGGCCACCGTGGCACAGAGCTTGGAACTCGTTGCTAGCCAACCGCGGAACACACCCCGGACCTCCGCACTGGGGGACCCTGTCACACAGGCCGGACCTCTGCGTGGGGTGAGCGTGGCAAACAGCCCGGAAATCTGTGCAGGGCGACTGGGGTACAGAGCTCGGAAATTGTTGCTAGCCGACCGCAGAACACAGCCTGGACCTCGGCGCAGGGCGACCATGTCAAACAGGATGGAACTTGTCTCTAGCCGACAGCAAAACACAGCCCGGACTTCGGCACAGGACGACACTGGCACACAGGCCAGACTTTGGCGCAGGGTGACCGGGGCACACAACATGGACCTCGGCTCAGGGCGACTGCGGCATACAGTCTGAACCTCAGTGAAGGGCGACCACGGCACACAGCACGAAAATCTGTGCAGGGCCTACGTGGCACAGAGCTTGGAACTCGTTGCTAGCCAACCACAGAACACAGCCTGGAACTCCTCACTGGGTGACCGCGGCACACAGGCCGAAACTCTGCACAGGCGAGCACGGCACACAGCCCAGACCTCAGCGCAGGGCGACCGCGGCACACAGCCTGAACTTCAGTGAAGGGCGACTGTGGCACACAGCCTGGAATTCGTTGCCAGCCGACTGAGGAACACAGCCCAGACCTTAGCGCGGCTATCGTAGCACACAGCCTGAACCTCAGTGAAGGGCGACCGCAGCACACTGCCCAGAAATCTGTGCAGGGCGACAGCCACACAGAGCCTGGAACTTGTCGCTATTCGACTGCAAAACACAGCCAGGACCGTGGTGCAGGGTGACCACAGAAAACATGCCGGACCTCATCGCAGGGCGACCACGGCACACAGCCCGGA